>JASDQU011405007.1:2695-34324 GCA_032191745.1 Picea mariana | reverse complement strand
AACCATCTTCACTAGAATTTTGAACTCCCCCCCTTAAGGTGCATGAGAGTTACATCTTTGTACTCCCCCCTTCTAGGGTCAAGAGAGTATTGTACTTGTTCCATTTGAGTACAACACAAAGTGGGCATGTAGAAACAACCACATGTTATCTCAAAAGCTACACCATAAGGGGACCACTTATGTGAGGTACAAAAATGTTATGTGCTATAATATTGGTCTTTACTCAAGATTGAATTCTATGGTAAAACTTATATAATCGCTTGGTTGTTGATGACCATTTCCAAGGATCAATCCACTCATAATGAATCTTCAATCTTGCAGGTTTCTTCAGTGTTTAACATCTGTTTGAAGAATGGTTATTCTTTCCACAATGCTGGAAAGGATGGAGATCAAAACATTGATTCTCCTTGTGACCAACTCGATTACAATGTTGGCACTTATCATTCTGATGATGAACTAGAACAGGTGAAAGTGAATCTTCTTGAAGGAATCTAGCCCTTTGGAACTTGATTGGTCTAGAATAATTAGGTATATGAAAGGTAACTTCCTTCTCATATCCAAGTCATGTTCTATTCTTGTTGTAGATGATTTCTTCCCAAGGTCTGATGATGGGCTTGGAAAGAGTATTTTGAACTTGTTGCTTTGAAATCCGTGGAAGTGGATTTACTGCGTGTTGATGCATCATTGAAAGGTTTTCTTTACTGAAATCAAAAGAAAACTCTTGAAATGTAGGTTCATGAATAGATTCAACTTCGTCTGAAATGGATTCTGAAGTTGTATCACTATGTTGTTCCTTCACTGACTGTTGATCAAAAGCATCATCATCATCAACATCATAGAGAGGGTTGTGTTGAACAAAAACTAGTTCAGAACACTTCACCGGCTGTTGATTTTTGAGATCTATCAACTCATCATTCAATAGCTGAGATAGAGATTGAAGAAGTCTAACTTTAGCTTGCGTCACTTGCAAACAAGTTAGCACTGATTGAAGAGTTGTTTTGTTCAATATCACAATGTTGTCTTCAGTGGTGTTTATTAGAGTGTTCAGTAACTCTAATAATTCATGACTTCGCTCCATTTGAACACGCTCGCTTGAACTTCTCGTTCACTTGCTCTTCTTGCTCGGTTGAATTTATTTCTCACTCACTTGTACTCACTCGCTTGAATTTGTTTGCTTGAACTTGCTTCCAAGAAGTTGATGATGTCGGTTACCACTGAAAATGCATCCCAAAGTATTACAATGATATGAGTTTCAAGTACTCATCCTTCTCAATTACGACTCAAAATGAATCTAGGGTGTCGGGCTCAGCCAAAAATGCACCTTATGACAAATTCAGTTAAACTCAACTTGATTTTAAAAAGACAAGTAAACTTACAAAAGGACAATTTGCAAGTTACAATAAATCCAGATTAAGTAATCTTACAACAAACATTGTTTGCAAGTTACAATTTAACTTCAAATGCTCCATGATGTGTTGAGTTCAAAAAATTTGATTTGTCCATTACTAATGTAGTTGATGACTTGAATGCTTGAGAATTCTCTTCATAGATGTTTGATCATATGTTCTTTGATTGCTTGTACTTCACTAGCGTTAATTGTGTGCTTGAATTAACTTTCTTGGAAGGCCATGTGTGTATTGTCGTATGACAAATTGTAAGTGTAGTTATGTCAAAACTAGATATAAAACATTATGAAAACATTCAAGGAATCATTCACCATCGCACACAATTCAAGGTGTTCCTAAGATCCCATTATTCAATTTCAGGCGGATCTAGGACACAAACAAAAAGACTTCATTTTATTATGGATTCCCTTGTGATCACAATACAAATAGAAGCCTTCAATGGTCTTCATGTCCCAACTTATAATAAGAACTTTATAACTCCTTTTTACAAAGTTTTGGCAAGCACTAAGCCTACTAGCATTTTTCATATAAGACTTCATAAGCAAAACATGGGTTTGAAAATCGTTTTGTTTTACAAAAGAGAAACATGGTTTCTTCTCCAAATTCTTTTAAACTTTTGACAAAGCTGTAATATGCCACTGCAACATCAAATCTCTCAACCCATAAGAATTTATAATGCAACAATTTTTATTTCTTGTTATTCCAAGGATAATGGAAATCATCACCCAATCAAAACAAATTGCCTAAAAGAATTTTGATCCGCCTCAGATTGATAAAATCATACTCTTAGAGGTTCATATCGCTGAAGATCTTGAAGATTCTATCGTTGAATATTGATATCGTTTATGCCTTGCATTATACCCAACTGTACATAGATAGCCGACTGTGGTGGGAAGGCCCCCTCCATGGTTCCCTCACCAGATCATGATCCTCTAATTAAGTCTCCAACCGATCTTCTTTCCAGCCAATGTGGTTGTCGTTTCCAGCCAATTCGGGCCTCAGTTACGTAGCAAGGTCGAATGAGGATCCAAAATCCTTAAGAAATACAGAAGCAATGCCGGGCTTGCCACAAATTTCTAGAAGGGTACCTGAAATAGCAAATCGATCCCTTATGATATCGACCCACTTTCTGTCAAATGGATTTATGATCGATCCTCCCATTTCATGCAGTGCAGGACTAGTAAGGGGTGATCTCTTTCATTTTCTAGCCATGATTATGGATCCAATGGAGAGCCCATATGTCGGAACATGGATCCAAAACATTACATTCGAAAAGAGATCCCAAATACACACATTGAATGAAACTTTGAAGGCGGTGGCATCAAGAAAAATTAATTAGTAGATCTGATATCCGATGCTCACTCCTGATATTTCCTTGGCATATGTGAAATGGATTCAACTCATTTATCATGATATAGAAAGCATGGCTTCTTTGCATAATTTTTGTATTCTCTTTCTTCACACACATCTTGGAACCATCATCTCAACTCAAATTGAAATAAGTTGAGACGAAATATTAGGATGGATCCATTTTCAGATTCTTCAACAGGAAATTGAGCATAATTAGCAACGTCTCAGCTCAAATCTCATCTTTCATTTGAGTGAATCACTTTGAAGGTAAATATGTAAATGGTGATCTGCTCCAATGTAGGGTTTCTCCAGATCTGTAACATCAAATAGAGCCCGAAAAATTGTTGATCCACTACATGGAAACACAGATCTCCTTTTCTTGGTGGTTGTTCGTGTATCAATTTTCTCTACTCCACTCAACGATGTGTGTGATTCAACTTGTAGATCAATTCTCCTTCTGGAAAATGAATCTGTAATCAACAAAAGATCTATTATCGATGTTCAGAAAATGTTTTGAAGTTTAAGCCGCTTGTTCTACCATCACATGCTCCTCCATTGGATGCATATACACTCTATTTATCTTAGTCTATATCAAATTTCCAGATCAGAATTTGAGGTAAAACTTCTGGATGGAAAAAAAATGTCTCAGGACCAAAATATATAGCCCTAGAAGAGGTTGAAGCTTCTTAGGTTATCTTCAATGAGATCAAATTAATTTGAAAGCTAGGCGAAATCAGGATCAAATAGAACAATTTCCTCATCGAATTTCATAGGCTTGAAGCCAAGATTAGTCTCTGCATGCTATGAATGTCAAAATGCTTGTGTTGGCCAGAAATTGGAAAGTCCCATGTGCGGATACCTATCTACACCTCTCTACCACTGGGTAAAATCTCAACTTGCTTGCCCGGGAATGCCTACAAATGCAAGGGACCTCCGATGTGGATCAAACTCCATATCAGATCGTTGTCATGTGCAGATTGTTTGGAGAAATATCATGCAAACATTCTCTTGTGGACATCCCATGGATCATAATAGTGAGTAGTAGAAAGAGATCTACAATCTGGATGATAGATAGATCTGCAGTCTAAATTTTAGATCTCTATGTTCCACCAAATTTCAAATTGCTGGTTCAAATGAAGATTGAACGCTAGAAATCGTTGGAGATTGTTGATGTTGTGTGTTTCTAGCAGATCACATGGATCGATGAACATCGATGTGCAGATCATTAATAAGGAAATAGATCCGTGCATTGAGTGTTGAAATGTTGTGAAAACCTATTGAAATGCTCCTATTTGAAGCAGATTGTTAGCATAAAAAATCTTCAATTCTATTTTGTGTGAGAAATCTATAGATCTGAACATATTTCATTGGGTACTCAGAGAGTCCAATTGACAATTCAAAGCGGAGGAGAAATAGAAAAACTCATCACATCTATTTCTCTTCGTGCAGAAGAACTAAAGTACACTATGATTTTAAAAAAAAATGCAGAAATTAGCTTACAATCCTCATATACTATCAGAACAAGATCGCATTACCATCAAAACAAAGATAATACATCAATGGCCTTTCTAGAAGTTGAGTAGCTGATAACAAATCCCAAACCTCTTTCATCTATGATGTAGCTTGTGTGCTAATTTCTCCTCTTTGGCTGCATGCTCTCGTTGCACCTCATCTTCCATGGTGAAACTACCATGGATCATAATATTACCAGGCCCTTAAGAACTATATTAGCTCTGATACCAATTGATAAAATATAGACAAGAATAAAAACATGGTGGAAAAGGCTTACTAGCCAACACTCAGATGTATTCACTCCAATGTTACATATTTATAGTACAATGGGTGATGCCACCTCATAGAGAGATTTTCTCTAGATCCTAAAATCATGCATGATGACTAGTCTAGGCAATCTTAACTAAATCATTAGTCATTACTTGAGAATATATTACTAATATCCTAAATGAATAATACAAATATAGGTGATAATTTTGACTTAGTGATTGGAAAAGGTAAGCCATAGGCTAACAGTTCTTTGATACAACTTGTAATGTACCAAATAAAAATATTCGTAGAAACACAAATATTATCAAAATAGTTAGCAAAAAGAAACAAAAAAATGAGCACAATATCAATATGGGCCAAAATATGATATCTTTATTATTTGAAAGCACTATTCAATTGCCTCTTTGAGCAAGAAACCTCTAATAGTGAAGATATTGTATTAAAAATGATTCCACGAGACATATTTTACAATGTTTTCTACCTCTATATATACTACTTCTATATTCTTAAGAACATTCTAGAGAAAGAACGTTCTAGTAGGCAAAACCTTCTATTAATCCTCCCTACAATAGTTTTGTTCACACTATGACATAGGCCTTATTTACAAATGATGACCTTTATTACATAGAAATACATAGTATTCTATCTCATTAAGGGTTGGGAGCCTAGGACCTTAACATTAAAAGATAGGTTTTCTCTTTTTACTTGTGAATCTACAAATTAATGTTATTTTTTTTTATGAAAATATACGAATGTGAATAGTTTGTGTGTGTTTATGCTAAATCTTGGCATGGGCATTTGGTTTCCATGAGTATCTACTAAACCATACTAATTTTATTCCACTGAATTTAATTATTTCTCAATGCACATGAATATTGTTTAATTCTAATTGAATCTACAAATTAATGTTATTTTTTTTATGAAAATATACGAATGTGAATAGTTTGTGTGTGTTTATGCCAAATCTTGGCATGGGGATTTGGTTTCCATGAGTATCTATTAAACCATACTCATTTTATTCCACTTAATTTAATTATATTTTAATGCACATGAATATTGTTTAATTCTAATCCTCCCTAGGGTATTTTCTCTATTGTTATTCTGGAGATATGACCTCTAAGGGTCAAAATTTGAATACCTTGTTTAGTGGTCACTCAACGCACAGTTCAAAGTGTTGGGTATAAATGCCACATTTGCATTAATCTCTGACAAAAAATGAATGGAATTCAAATCGAGATAACATTGACTAGGATAACTTCAATGCAATTACAAATATGCATGTTAGACAAAGATAGTTGAATCTTGTACATGTAGAAAAAGGAGATGGGATCACTTCAAAGAAATTTAGAATAAGGATGGAATTGATGAACTAAAAAAAGGAGCATAAACTACATGAGAGGTAAATTCAACATCCTACTTTGTGATAAGTACTTTAAAAAGAAGAGAAAATAAAAATTTTGTATTACTTATTTCAAATGTGAAATCTAAAATCTATATCTTAACAAATAAATTTAAAACCCACCAATCCAAATAACATTGAAACTTCCATCATGTAGAGAAGAGAATAAATGCATTAAAATACAACTACTGTAAATAGATTAAACAGACCACTCTAATTGTTGAACAAACATGGAAATCCCAATCAATCACTACTAACAATTACAGTGAATCCCAACTAACAAAAAGATGAATAATATAGGAAAATAGTAATGTAGACATGCAAAAAAATGTAAGGTAACCAATAATTTCAAAAAGAGTGATCTCATTAAAAAAAAAGGAAAAATTAAAGATAAACTACCCAAACATCTTGGGATACATAGATAATTCAATGACACCAGTTCTACTATGATAATAAAGAAAGAAAACAAGGCCATGATAGAGGAAATGAATGGCTAAACACAATTTAATATTTTAACACAATGAGTAACATAGTTATAATATAAGATGTTTCACATGAACTCTCAAAGAACAAGATGTAAAATAAAATTAAAAAAAAATAAATTAAAATACTTTAATTAATCCAGGGATATGAAGAAAATAACTAAAAAATTAGTAAAAAATTCAAAACCAAATTAAAAACAACAATAGAATAAATTCAATCAAGAGAAGAGAAAATTGATGAAAGAATAGGCACAATTTTAAGGATGGAATTTTGTATTAAAGTGTAGAAACCTTGGTGAATCTTACTAGTCCTTAATATGCGAGCTATGAAATGTTTGGCGATATTTGTGTAAAAGTATTCAAATTTCTAAGGATTATATATAGTTTCTATAAAATTTTGGCGACTTTTGAGTTAAAGTAATTTTATCCTATAGAATTTGGGAGAATCATTTTTAGAAAAAAAGGAAATTAGCGAATATTTTTTTGGGGAAAAGTATTGAAATTAACCCATGGGAGAAATTCAACCCCTAAGCTGCATAGTAAAAGAAGAGAGTATATCAATCTAAATAAGAGATAAGGTAAATATAAAATTAAATTGATAAAGGCATAGAAGAAGAGGAGATACTATAAAATTAAATAAGGGATAAAGATAAAAGGATCAAAATATGCCATATGATAAAAAAATTCTCAACCCCTAAAATGAATCCTTCAGAAGAAAATACAAAGCCATACCCAAGTACAACCAATACATTTATTAATATTACATAAGGTCTTCAATGATGAAATAAACTACAATAATATCCTTATACTCATATGGAAAGCAAGAGATAATTAAAAAACACCTACTAGAATAGTAGAAGAAAATATCGTCTAAAACTTTCTTCCAAAGCCATACATAAGTACAACCAATACATTACTTAATATTACATAAGGTCTTAAAATCCAAATAAAACTACAATAATATCCTTATAATTTTATGGAAAGAAAAGGAGAATTAAAAACATCTACTACAATAGTAGAAGAAATTAGCGACTAAAATATACACAATTGTTAAGGTCCTAATAGAAATTGTCATGGTCAATTGCTTTCAAGGAAAATCCCCTACAGTAGTGGGATTAATAGAAATTGTCATGGTCAATTTCTTTCGAGGAAAATCCCCTACAATAGTGGGAGGGATTACTGTAGAAAATTAATAACCTTAAAGATAGAAATTCTCAAAGATAACATATGGAAGATATTTTATAACCGATTTAATTGAAATAATTAACCATCTTGATGAGAAGAAAAATAAGCTCACCGACAGTCTTATGTTTGATGTCATTCCTGAATTCCAGAATCTTCTCACTCTTTCCCGATAGCTTCCTCTGCAACCTATGAAAACTTCAAGTATACAATTCTACAAGGAGAGGTAGTGATACTAGTAATTATTTGTTATTTCAAGTCAACATAAAAGGAAATCAATGTAACTAGTGTTCTATACAACATATATGAAATAACTTCAAATTAAGTAATATAAACATGATGTTTCAAAGGAATGATATTCTTATAAATATTCAATAGTTTTGGTAGTTACATTGTATACATGTCTTGTTGTGGTGATACCATGTCAAAAATACTCTAGGTCCCTCCACCCAAGCTCCTTCTATAAAGGTTGGTCTTGAATTTCGATTCACTGATAGACTCAAGGAGGATATAACTTGGGAAACTCCTAGTCATATAGGAAGGTGCTCAAATAAGGATGGAAAAAAGGGTTTCCAGGGCAATAACCAACAAAAAATGGGAGATATATGGGCTTACAAACATGGTGTGGATAGCCAATCTATTTTTTGTTTTGATATGCAATGAATAATTCCCTTTATCCTTCGACCAAATTCTCTATTTAAGTCATCTCGATTTGGTTAGAGACAATTGAATATGGGTAAAAGGAGTTAGCCAACTAACAAAATATGTAACTCAACATTTAATTAGGAAAAAATATATATTTTAAATAATTTATCAACATGTAAGCAACTTTCCTTGGAGCAACCTGTGTATACACATGATGCATAACTTCTAGGGTGCATACAAGTTCCAAAAACATGTTTTTTAGAGATCTCAAGGAGGTATGGGGAAGAGGTTTCTACAAGTAGGATAGGGAATAGGCCAATAAGAGCACCAAATAAAACATCTCCAAAGTCCTATATATATGACCAAAAATAATCACCCAGAAGTTAATAAGTCCAATATAGAAACCTTTGATAACAACATGTGCTATGGAATACAAAACTTGAAAACATGAAACCCTAAAAGTAAAATATGTACAAAGCACCACATAGCATTGTACCTTATGCATATTATTTCTACAAGTAGAGCCCATTGCTAGGATCATGCCAAGGGTTTATTTGGTAACCAACCTATAAATATTCCAGTTTAGGAAGAGGTAAAAAATCCATAATCATGACTTTAATAATACCCTCATATTAGGAAAATTCAATATCCAAAAAACCATGTAAACTAGGACTTGAATACTGACCAATACTAGGGCTCAAGGTGTCATAAACAGTAATATCAAACTTGAGAGGAAACACCATATTATTGGGTCCAATGAGGAAAAATGAAGGCTCACGTAACCCTATTGGATACAACACCTGATCAATTGTCGAGACCTTGTCTTGAGAAGGTGAATATAACTGTAAAGATCCTTTATCAAAAGCAATTGACTACCGAAGGTAAAAAAAACAAATACTTCACCTATGGTGGGGAAGAGTCTACTAGAACACTAGGAAAAGACAAAGGAGAAACCTCAGCTAAATTTGAACTAGGATGGTGATTATTAGATGCAAGTTTATCAATAGTGACAATGCTTCCATTGTGAGGAAAATTCATCAACTGAAAGACATTAGAAACCACAACATTCATAGCATAAACATTATCACTCCCAATAAGAATATTTAAATCTAAAGGACTTGACACCACTATTATATCGACTCAGATAGTCTTCCCACCTAACTTGATAGGAAACTGAGGAAGAATCCAAAAATATTCACTAGGTCTTCTGTCAAAAGCCAACAACTCACTGGTAGCTGACATAATCTTAGGAGAACCCAAAGCTTGCCAAGCCAAGTAGGATAAAATTATTATGGAGGCTCCTTCATATAAAATACATCAGTAAATACATACTGAATTAACTTTAACCATTATCTCGAAAGGTGCATAAGAAGGAAGGTGAGGCTCAGGAAGATTATTCCAATCAAAGGAAATCATCCTAGGACTTGGAGGGAGCATACTCAAAGAGAGTGGAATGCCTCCTTATTCAATAGGTACTGAACTTGAAATTCTAAAGACAGTCCAAATACTTATCACTCCCTAAAATAAATGTGGGATCGACTAAATATTTCATTGGCACAATCACTTTGTTAGACTCGTCACTCTCCAAGCGAAAAGTGGGATAATCCAAATATTTCATTGACGTGACCACTTCCTAAGCCATTGGTTGAATAGACTGGGATAAAACATGGTCAACATATGCATCACGCTCCAAAAGAAGAGTGGGATCGACCAAATATTGCATCAACATGATCACTTCATCAACCCCTAGTTGGATATATTGTTGGGAAACCAAATATGACTCAGAACTAGAGGGGGCATATGACAATGACCATACTCTTCGTACCCCGAGAATAGAAAGGAACATAGGAGTAAGGTGTTATCCCTTGCAAATATTACAGGGGAACTTGGGCTTATGTCCTATTCATCTAAGCTTC
The DNA here is from genome assembly GCA_032191745.1 of Picea mariana. Lineage (NCBI taxonomy): Eukaryota > Viridiplantae > Streptophyta > Pinopsida > Pinales > Pinaceae > Picea > Picea mariana. The sequence continues at coordinate 24,162 of JASDQU011405007.1, read as the reverse complement.
TCAACATTATCAATGCCCCCAGTATGACTTGCAGTGGTTGGTGGGTTTTCCCCAACATGACTTGAAGAGGTTGGTGAGTTAACTCTAGTATGAATGAAAGTGACTAGATTTTTGCTCCCAGCATGACTTGCAGAGGCCAGGGACCAGTATTCACCATGACTTACAGATGTTGTTGATATAACTCCAACATTACTAGTAGAGGTTGGTTTCTGACTCCAATCATGACATGCAGAGGTCAGAGACCGGTCTAGCTTCTCAACATTATCAATGACCCCAGTATGACTTGCAGTGACTAGTGGGTTTTCCCCAACATGACTTGAAGAGGTTGGTGATTTAACTCTAGTATGAATGACAGTGACTAGATTTGTGCTCCCAACATGACGTGCGGAGGCCAGGGACTGGTATTCTACATGGCTTACAGATGTTGTTGACATAACTCCAACATTACTAGTAGAGGTTGGCTTCTGACTCCCATCATGACATACAAAGGTCAGAGACCGTCCTTCAACATGACTTGTAGAGATTGATGACATAAATCCAACATGAATAGCAAAGGTTGGTTTCTCACTCCCAAAATGAATTGTACATGATGGTAACTAGGCTCTAGCATGACTTGCATGGACTTGGCTCTTTTCCACATCATGACTTGCAATGACTAGTTCATATTTCCAACATGACTCATAGAGGATGGTGACTTACTTCTAGTATGACTTGTATTGAATGGAATTTTTCTCCGAAAATGACTCGTAGAGGTCATTTTCTTACCCCCAACATAAATAGTAGAGGTCGGGGAATTCTTCTTCTTACTCTTCCTCTTCTTACTCATTTTAGACTTTTGGTTACTAGTAGTGAGAATTTAACCAAAAGAGAGAGGAGGATAAGGAGTATACTTCGTCGATGAAGAAGGTAAAGGATCAACATCCATTTGATTCCCATGACATATGGTGCTTATCACAAAAGAATCAAGAGCATATGGGACATTCAGAGTGGTCCACAACCAAACTGGTAGTCCTACATTCAACCCAGGAATGTTCAAAGTGGCCATAAAGGGGGCACCAATATTCCCAAAGAATGGAAAAGAAAAAGAATCCCTTTGGGAATGGGTCCCTTGGTTGGTATCTCCATGAAATTTGGTCATGATTTTATTATGCACTTGTTTTTCCCTTGTGATATTTTTCACATATGAAAAGGTCTCACGCACTAAATCTGATGAATTAGTGGTATGAAAACCCATGCCTTCTAGGAGGTGGATCCATGCTTTGAAGAGAAAGACTAGGGGTCCTACCAGACGAATGAAGTAGTTGGTTGACCTCCTTGAATAAAAAATCCAAAAGAGGTGATATAGACACAACCTAATGCCAGCTATACAAAGAAACACTCACCTAAAAATTCCTAAGAGAAACATCGCAAGCAAACAAATTCTCCAAAAATTCAGCCCAAGAGGATAAGGTCCTGAGTGCAAAGATGAAAAAGTGGAAAGGGACCTTTCATAAACCATCATGGGTTGATCAAGTCCCAAGACTGATGAACGAAAGTGTGAGAAACAATTTCCCTGACCTCCACTTACTATCCCTACCCGGTCCAAGAACCCTCACTTCATGGGGCACCCTCCAGGGGTATTCATAGCGTGATATGATTTCTACCTCAGGTACCATGGGAAACTCCCTCTAGTCACCTCTAAGACACCTAGGAAAAGCAACTAAGGATACCAACTTGCAGTCAACATCCAAGGGGTACAATCGAGAGTCAAGACCAAACGTGTGGGTAGGGTAAAAAATCCTAAATATCTAAAAGAAACACTTCTTAAGGAGGTATGGGTACTAGTGAAAACCCAAAAATACGATCTCTCTACAACATTTAGTCAAGCTTTGGAGGGGTTATCTCATTGGCTCTTCCTCAGGTGACCTCATGTTTAGCTCCTATGTTAGAGAAGGATCTCAGCTTTACTTATACGATAATTGGATTTGAATCTCGCTATTCATACTCCTATGTTTGTTTAACATCCTTGGTGAGTTACCTCTCCAATATTGATTCAAGGCCCTAACCCTAAACTTATTAATGAACCCTATAAACAAAGTCTAGTAAATTTGAAGTTTAATGTTCATTTTAGTGGTTGTTCTTTACTCAAAGGATCCGAAAGTTAAACTTGTGTTGTTTGAGACCCTTGAAAAAATGAAACTTATAATAACACTAAAAAATAAAAATTTACACTAATTCTTCAATGAAAAATATTTTCAAAAACAAGAAAAATGCATGAACAATCTCTCAAACCTTGAAATGCAATATTTTATTTTTCTGATGAAAAATGCACAATCCAATATTTTGAGAAAAGAAAAAGAAGAAAACAAAAGTACGTTGTTTTTTATTTTTCCTTTAAAATTATTTTCAAGATGCTAAGGAAAAGAAACCTATTCTAATATTTTTTTTCTTGTTCAAATATGAATGCAAAATAGTGCAAAGAAAGAAAGAGACCTGACTAGTAGCAAACTAGGTTTTTTCCATTTTCTTCTTCTTTCTACCAAATAAAAAACCAACAAAAGATGCTAAAATAAAGAAAATTTTGTGTTTTTGTGTTTGACAAATCCAAGGAAAGAAAAAAATAAAATTATCAAACTTAAATAAAAACTCGAGTTTCTAAAATGACCGCAATAGCGACTAGGAAACTGAGATCATGAGAACAAGACTAGTCTTACAACAATGCAATCTAAGAAATCAAAAGAAGAAAAAGAAGGATTTTTTTTTTCCTATAAATTATAAGTATTTACCAACCTCCTATATCCCACAAATATTTTCAGGAACAAACTCCCCGAAAAAGACCCCCAAAAAGCCAACAATAGGGCTCCAAAAGGATGAAAACAAGCCAAAAAATCACATTTTTTTAGGCATACACCCCTTTCTCCACTAAAAGTAGCATATAGGATATATTGTACATTTATTTTCCTTCTACAAGGATCATATGTGTGCACCTTATCCTTCTATAGGGAATGTATACACGCATGTACACTTATTCACTTCTACGCACTTTTGCCTCTATAGAAAGCATATATGTATGCTCTTTACTCTTATATAAAAGAAGTGTATGTATGCTTTTGTTATGAAAGGAAAGAGCTTATATACTTGGAAAAATTAGGCCTAAGGCCAAAAACAAAATATGTAGCAGAGAGATTGAAAGAAAGCCAAAAAATAATGGAAAACAAGGAATAAATCCAATAATGACTTAGAATGATATAAGCATCAAATAAAGTTGTTTTTGTTTATCAAAATTCCAAATTAATAACTTCTAAACGCATAAAGAAACCCAAACAAAGTCTTATAACCCTAGGATGTACTCTAGAAACCCAACTCAACACTCTATAAAAAAATATTTAAAAAAAACTATCCACAGAGATGTACACGTTTGTGCCTAAGGCAACCCACGTATGTATGTGACTGTCTTAACTGTAGGGTGTGTATGTACCTCAAAAGTTTCAAAAAATAAATAAAGAGAAAATCAAACAGGATTAAGTGAGCAAGGAAATACTTAGAAAATTAAAAGTTACTAATACAAGTGCTAGAAAGTAGTCATAAAATAAAAGAAAAACAATCAAAACAAGCAAACAAGGAAAAACCCAAAGATAGGCCCACTGGGGAGAAATTCCTCAATATGGTCACCATATATGCTTCGAGAGAAAATCCCCTATAATATTGGGCTTACTGTAGAAAATTGATAACCATAAAGATAACAAAATATGAAAGATAACATACAACAAATATTTTATAACCGATTTAATTGAAATAAATAATTGTCTTGAGTAGAATAAAAATAAATTCACCAATAGTCCTACATTCGATGTCATTCCTGAATTATGGAATATTCTCACTCATTCCCAATAGATTCCTTTGCAAAGTATGAAAACTTCAAGAATATAATTCTATGAGAAGAAGTAGTTATACTAATAACTACATGTTAGTTCAAGTAAACACAAAATAAAATCAATGCAACTAGTGTTCTATACAACATATATGAAGTAACTACAAATTAAATATCACAAACACAATGTTTCAAAGGAAAGAGCTTCTTATAAATATTCATCATTTTTTGTATTTACACTGTATACCTATCCTATTGTCGAGATTCCCTGTCGAAAAGACTCTCAGTCCCTCCACCCAAGCTCTTGTTATAAAGGTTGGTCTTGACCTTCGATTCACAGACAGACTCAAGGAGGATATAATGGAAACTCCTAGTCCTATGGGAAGGTGCTCAAAGAATGATAGAAAAAAGGGTTTTCGGGTCAATAACCAACTGAAAATGGGAGATATATGGGCTTACAAACATGGTTGTGATATCCAATCTATTGTTTTCTTTGATATGGAGTGAATCATTCCCTTTCTCCTTGGACCAAATGTTGTATTTAAGTTTTCTCTAGTTGGTTAGAGACAATTGAGTACAAGTAAAAGGAGTTAGGAAACTAACCAAACATGTAACTCAACATTTAATTAGGAAAAAATACACTTTTTAAGCATTTATTAGCATGTGCATGACTTCCCTTGGAGTAACTTGTGTATATGCATGATGCATAATTTCCAAGACACATATAAGTTCCAAAAACTAGTTTTTTAGAAGATCTCAAGTAGGTATGGAGAAGAGGTGTTTTAAAGTAGGATAGGGAATAGACCAATAAGAGAATCAATAAGAGCACCAAAGAAAACCGTGAGCATTCAATCCCTTTCTCATGGGATTATGAACAATGAACATGTTGGTCCTAAGGTCTGCACCTGACTACTAAAGGGAAAATCTAGGCCACCTATCAGTTTAGAATGATTGTTTCTTTAAACTTTTTGTTGGTTGGTTAGAGGGTTATTCTATCAAGACAAAAGGAAGTTTGGGTTGGCAGAATGATATGGATGAGGGTCCTCCTTGGATGGTGGCACACTAATGACAGACCAGTGAAATAATAGAAAAACAAAGGGAAACAACAAACTACTCGATGAATAAGCTGTTGTAAGAAGTTCAATACTTAAAATATCATTTCAAGAAATTAAACATGTATCAAAAACATGGTTACTCTCGCAAGTTGCAAATAAAACAAATTTTCACCAAATTATTAGTTGTTTGATAGATTTCATATCAGTAAAAACAAGTTATACAATAGCTGAAAGGAAATGAAATGTATGTTGCACAAATCAAAAACTGTATTCAAGACAAGAATAAAAACATATGAAGATTTGAACGAAACATTGTCATCAAGTGTATGTTCACCAGGTAGAGAGCTTTAATCCATGCGTAGAATGGGTCTAACTAGTCTGATGTATTGTTATTCTTTCCCCCAAAAATCGGACCCTTACAATATCCAAAAGCTAACTATTTAAAGAGTTGGGAAGGTTCTCGTCCTTAGGGAACTAAGACCTAATTCAGGTATCCGTTCGTAAAAAAGTTTATTAACTTCACTAATATATTGGAATTTAGCAGAAAGAGTGGTTCTTATCACACACAAAAGACCACTCTTGTATCTAATCTAAGGAAAATGTTGGAATTAATCAACTAAAACTCCTACTGTCTCTGAGACAGAAACTGATGCATGTGTTGGAGGAACTGAATTGGCAGAAAATAAGCCTCAGAGTGACAAAGAAGGGCTCTATGTTGAGTAATGGCATGCCTGTGAGCTCTTGGAGGACACTGGAGACAAATGGTTGCATGAGCAGATATCTTCTTGAGGAAGAGGTAGTTTGTTTGAAGTGTCCTGAAGCTATTCTGCATTGACCTGGGACTGAGACTTAAATCGTTGTCTGTGCCTAATATTTTGGAAGCTAAGTGAACTTTGATTCCACTGTAACTGCCCCTTCTTCTCGCTTTCTTCATGATGATTTGGTCATGAACAGGAAGACATGGAGGTGGGCATCCAATAGGAAGCCAGGATGCATGAAGGTGATAGGTGATATGCGCAGTAGTCCGGGGAATAGGTGGAAAAAGTTGAGCGGTAGAGGGAGTGTGAGTGGAGGTGATGTGGATGTAGATGAAGTGGAGGTGAATGGAGGACAAGTGTCGAGTGGCAAGAGGAGAGAGACTAGTGAGTGGAATGAGTGGAGGTGGCGAAGTGACCTTATGTCGTTAAGCATGTGATTGCGGAAGTTGTTCAGGGTGGTTTGGGTCCATACCTCTTTTGGGTCCGTAATTCCCATCATGTTGCCATGTACCCTTCCAACAATACCATGGTTCCAATTGTGGGAATTCTCTAGAAAATTAACATCTGGGCAGTTTACGTCCCCACAATGAAGTGTGGTCATCAATTTGATTATGATCTGTGATTTGGGTGACATTTACCTGCTGCAAGGATTAGCGGTTCTGGTTGATTTGAGATCAACGTTCTGCGCTTACTTTAGGAGTCCAAGTTTTGGGACCTTGGGATTTTATGAATGTTATTCTTTGGAAAATCTTGAAGGAAAATCTTTGAAGTGAATGATATGTCACCACGCTTCGTGATCGCTGAACGGTCCAAATTCACTTCAAAAGTCTGGGCTTCAGGATTTTCAAATGTTAGGCTTGGAAATATCCCGGAGGAAAATCGTCGTAGTGATGTGGTGTCCTAACGTCATATGATGTCATGGCTATTTGTGTGTCATGGAAAGAAGGGTGACACGTGTCACGTGGAAATGGGAAAATGGCACGGCTGAATGACTTGGACTAAGTGCCACGTATCATGACTAATGAGTGCTCCACGTTTTTCAAGTGATGGTTGTCGCATGATTCAACACTTTGGGCTTCGGTATTTTCAAATGTGAAGCATGAAAATATCCTAGAGGAAAATCTCCGAAGTGAATGAACTGTTTCTGTGTGTCCCCATTGATGGATGGTCTAGATTCACTTCGGGTTTTCAAAATTTCAGGCTTCGACCACTTTGACCCTTCGTTATTTCGACTCTTTGTGACTTCTAATCTTCGGCTACTTCGTCTCTTTGGGACTTTGGGTCTTCGACACTTCGTCTCTTCAGCACTTTAGAATTTTGACTCTTCGACACTTTAGAACTTTGGGAGTTCTGGATGTAGAGTATGAAAATATCTCGAAGTGATTATCCAGTGCTTATCACTAATTAACTTGAACTTAATCCGTGTTAAATATTTCAGAAGTTTGGGACAATAGATAATTCTTGATGTTAAACCCTGTGCGATTATGGAACCCCGAATGGATGAGAGTTGTTGATCTGATTGGCTTGATGGATCTCCACCGTCGAAATTTAACCTGTCTGTTCCCACAGTCTGAGCTCGAAATTGTCCACTCTGGATTTCTGTGTTTTCCCATGGGCATTTCCTGTGTATATAAAAACTTGGTCAACCTGTTGTGAGCTCAATCAATGGAAAACGTGATTACAAGCATTCTGAATGAAATATGACATGTATTTTATCCTTCAAGAAAAAAAAACAGAAATGCGCAAAGACTTAGACAAGATAGAAATGAATAAGAACCAAGTCACTCAAAAATGGGAAGCTGACCTAACTAACCAGAATATGAAAAATTAATGAAGGTATAGGGAAAAGAGAGAGGAGAGGCAGGGGTGCAGAACTAGGTTACTACATTGGCTCTAACTGGGGATAGCTCATCCCTGTGAGGTGATAAGAAATGTAGATCGGTGCCTTGAGATCAAATAACTTCTCTTACCTTCCATCACTTACCTTTGTTTCCATCTGTTAGCCTTGTGTATCTTCTACTGTCCCTCAGCCATGCATTTTATTGAACTGGAAAAACTGAAACTACACCCCAGTTCTTTTTTGGGCTATGGAGTCTTTATTCTCACACAACTAACTAATCAAAAGAAACAATAAAGGAAATCATCTATGGTACAAGAGGGACCTTCCCCCATCCTCAAACAAAACAGTGTTTTAGGAAGTGCCCATTTACGGGTCCTCCAAAGATTTTTGCATCGTCTAGATTGTGCAGGATAAATTTGTTGTTATTGATAAATTCAACCACCTTAAAAGGGACAAACCAAAGATTGTCAAATTTACCATGCTTGGACTTTTATCTCTTCTGGCATCCCACCTCAAGACCACGTCACCTTCCTGAAAAATATCCTTCTTGGTTTTCTTATCAAAGGTTGATTTGATCTTGCTCTGGTATGATTCTGTCTTTTCATCTAGTGCTTCTCTTCTTTGTTGAACCTCTATAATCTGGAAGATTCTCCTTTGGATGTCATTTCGTTCCTCAATCTCTTCCTGCAATAATTTTAGAACTGGTATACAAAGTTGAGTGGGAAAGACAATGGCTCTTCCATAAACAAGATGGAATGGGGAGGTTCCCAGAGACTTCTTAGTGCTGATTGTGTTGGCCCATAAAGCATATTTGATTTTAGAGTCCTGGGATTTCTTGTTTTCAGTAAACAAATTCTTAATAATCCTAATGAGAGTCTTGTTTGATGATTCTTCCGGACCATTTCCATGAGGGTAATAGGGTGTGGAATGTGTCAAGGAAATGTTATGACTGCCACAAAAGCAATCATGTCTTTGGACTTGAATGCTTGAGAATTGTCCGTTACTAGCTTGTTGGGGCAACCAAATCTGTCAAAAATATCAGTTTCCAGGAAATTGATGATCACTCTCTCAATGGAATTTCTGGTGGGCACAACCTCAATCCACTTGGTGAAATAGTCGGTGGTAGTGAGGATCCATTTTTGTTTTCCACTGGAGGATGAATTTATTTCTCCTATGAATTCTAACCCCCATTGTTGGAATGGACCACTAACATTGATAGGTTTTAGGGGCAGTGATAGTAACTTTTGTTTCCCTGCAAACATTTGGCATTCATTGTAGGCCCTGATAGTAGAAAAAACATCAGAGAAAAGGGTGGGCCAATAGTATCCTACCCTCAAGATCTTGACATTTGTGTCATTCCAATGCTGGTGTCCTCCACATACTCCTCAGTGCATTTCTGTTGTTTCTTGTTTGGCCTAATTTTCATTAAGGAGTTTTAACAAGCTGCCAGCAGGATCTCTCCAATACAATCTCTGGTTTGAAATGCAGAACTTGATAACTTTTAATTTGAGAGACATTGCCTTTGTATTTTTCACATCTGGTGGACATTCAAAATGTTGTAGAAAATAAATGGTGTTGTTATACCAAGGTGAAGAGGATTATTTTTCAAATACATGTAGGCTATCTTGTCCAGGCTATATGGTGGGTGCGTCTAATTGCGTGAAGATTTGATGCAACTCTACCACTTTACAATTTGATTTTGATAGAAAATTGGTCAGTCCTTGCCCCTTGATCAACTTGGTGGGATTTATGTGCAGGTTATACTCCAACAATTTGACACTACATTTTCCTCTTTTCCCCTCACTGTCTGGCTAGACCAGAATCTCTTTGACATTGCTGCTAGGAATAAAGGCTATTATGCTTGACTGTAGCACATAAACCCTGAAGTATTTGAATTCTTTGACCAGTGCATAAGCTTGTTTCTCTAATATATCATACTTCAACTCAGCATCTTGGAGGGCTCTACTAAAAAAGGCTATTGTCTTCTCATGCCCTTCTTTATTTTTCTGCAACAGTACAACAGAAATGGTTTCCTCTGAGGCAAAGGAGAATATGAAGAAATATTTGGTATAGTCAGGGCTGGCCAATACTGGGGCCTCAACTAAATCTTTCTTGATTGTTTGGAAAGATGATTTCACCTCCAAGGAGCATTTTATCACAACATATTTCTTCAACATGTTAGTAATAGGCTTCATACTTTTATCAAAATTTGGCACAAAACGTCCGAGGAAGTTTATCTTACCAATAAAAGACTGGACAACCTTTTTATTTTGGGGGATCTCAATCTGTTAAATGGAACAAACCCCCTTTGGATCAATTTTTATACCCCCTGTTGATATGATGTGGCCCAGGATATTTCCTCCCGGCATGGAAAAATGAGACTTCCTAGGATTCCAAGATATTCCATATCTTCTGCATTTCTTGAAAACCTGCTCCAAGTGTTGCAAATGTTCATCATCAGACTTGGAAAAAATGGTGATGTCATCCAAGTATATAACCATGAATTTGTATTTTCCCCCCACAAAATATATGTCCATGGCTCTCTAAAAAGTGGCCCCTGCGTTCATCAGCCCAAAGGGCATCTTGTCATACATGAATGTTCCCCATGGGGTGGTGAATGTTTTTTTTCTTTATCCTCTTCACACATCGCTATCTGGTTATAACCATAGTATCCATACAACAAGGAAAGTTTGTGTGCACCTACCACCCTTTGTAAAATATGATCCATCTTGGGGAGGGGATAATTTTCCTTCAGAGAACAATTGTTGATATTTTTGAAGTCAACACACAAGCATATCTCACCACCTTTCTTCGTTACAAGTACTAAGTTGGATACCCAACTTGAGTATCTCAATGGTACAATAATATTGGCATCCAACATTATTTTTATCTCTTTCTCAATTATGGACATTAACATGGGATTAAACTGTCGAATCTCATGTTTGAATGGATTGGAGCCAACCTTTAGAGGGATCTTATGCTAGATGATGTCAGTGTCAAATGTCTTCAAATCTTCATAGGACCATGCAAAAGTATCAACAAACTTTTTAATGAGACTGACATACCTGTCTTTTTTTTCTATAGCTAATGATTTAGACAACTTGGTGATCTTAGGATTATCATTGATCCCAATATTGCAATATGTCACCTCTTCTTCTTGATTCTTCATGGAATCTCCTTTGTAAACATCATTACCATCAAATAACCTTTCCAATGGAACTAGTCCTGTTGGGATGTGATTAATTTTCAGCTTCACAATATCATGACCAACCACTGTCTTCAGCAGATGATATGCTTATTGATCTTCTAATTTATCATCTTCACCTTCTTGGCCCTCTTGATCAATTGAGATATTGGAGAATTCATCAATGGTGTGTGGAAATCTCTACAGCTCCAAATCATCACTAAAGACCTGCCAGTGTTTTACGTTTTTTGGTATGGTTGTTCTATGCCTGATCTCCAGTTGATATTTGATATTTGGGACAATGGGAAGTCTAAAAGTGCTGGAAGCTAATGCCAAAGAGTATGCCTTCTAATTTTGTTCTCTATGAATAAAGGAAATGTTGAATGCTAGAAATAAGTTATCGATAATATCCCATACCTCATTTCTATACTTCTTGATCCTTTGTTGCTTAGTTTGATAGATGTTCCTCACTTGATTGATGACCAACTCAAAATCACCAAAAATGGATAAACAATCAATGGCCATGTCTTTGGCAGCCCTCAGTCCCAACACCAGATCTTCATATTCAGCTATGTTATTAGTAGTTTCAAACTCCAGCTTATAAGAGACGGTTATTACTTCTTATGAAGGGGAAATAACGAGAATACCTACACAGATGATTTTAAGGATGGAAATTTATTTTAAAATGTAGAAACCTTGGCGAATCTTACTAATCCTTCATATGCCAACTATAAATTTTTGGCGATATTTTTGTAAAAATATTCAAATTTCTAAGGATTTTATATAGTCTGTATAAAATTTTGGCAATTTTCAAGGTAAAATAATTTTATCCTATAGAATTTGGGCGAATCAATTTTAGAATAGCAAATTTTTTTTTGGGAAAAACCACAGAAAATTAGCCCATGAGCGAAATTTAGCCCCTAAAATCATCCCATTATACCTGCACTAGACCTTCCTTTGATGAAGAACCATAAAAATTCATTTTCCATACTCTATTGTGTTGATTTGTCGGTGTCTGATTGTTGTGTTGGCTAACTGATATTACAGGTTCATCATCGTTTAAGTGGAAGACATATGAGCCAATATCATCCTCGAAGACATAAATTGGGTGATTGCTTGGGTTCTAATGATCACTGACTATGTAGGATAACCTTACCTCTCAGTATAACCTCCTCTTTTCTCCTCCAAACATAGGAATGGTGGCATAAGTAATGAGGTCCATTTGTAATGATCCTCTGACCTTCTTAGCCCAAGTTTTGGATAAGATCATGCCAAACTTTGGGGGAATGTTTGCTACAACAATGTCCATCACTACACTCTTCATGGGTAATTGTGCTATAGAAACCACCATATCCTTTATCAATCCCATACATTTTACTTTCTTAGAATCAAAGGAGTACAAGTCTTGGTAAGGTTTGGTAATCTCTAGACCTAGTTCTTCCATAACAACTTTGGGCATGACATTGTGGGAGGTGTTGTTCCAAAGTTTGTACTTAAGGCTTAGAAGTATAGTGTCTAGGCATCCAAAAGTGAGTAAAGGGTAGAGAAGGAAGAAACGTCAACCTTCGGCAAGGGAAACTAGGGATGATTTCTGTGTTGGCATTGTCTAGCTTCCAACTGTTCCTGGATGTTTATATCCCATTCAATCACTGCCCATGAATGTTCAAGTTCAACCCAGGTAGTGGTTGTTTTAAGAATAGTATCGAAAAGGTTTAAGGCAATATGTGTTTGATCTGATAGTCCAAGTTCGATATTGGGTTGTCTTGATACAGGGACAGTCATGGAGGAACAATAAAATAAGAAAACCTCAGGGGGAATTTAAGTGTTCTCTCAATTCGGTCGTATAAAAGAGAGTTTACGGTTTCAGGAGTGAAAAAGGGGTGCAAACCAAAGGCTCTTTCCTATAACTGAGTTATACTTTAATAAAAATGTATGAGGTGGGAGAAAACATTAAGCCGTCTATCGAGTAAGGCTCCTATCAAGGGAGAATCTCACGTATAAACAAAAGAAGAAAAATGTAAAGAAATAACCCAATGAAGCATAAAATATATATAGAATTCTGAAGGTGTTGACTGGTCTTATACCTACTGATAGTTGGTATAGAGGAAAAACAACAAACAATATAGAAAACCAAAATTCATTCACTATAGTAGAGGTTGTACTAAATTATAGCGAAGCATTCATCAGATACAAATATGAAATGAAACGAAATATTAGATACAAGGAAACAAACTCATAACACAGTCGTGACGGAATTGAGAATCTTCAGATTTGCTTTATATCAACTCTCAAAATGGAAAACCTTTATTACAATCGACACAAAAAGGTCCAGCCCTAGTTCTTTCTTTCTATGGTATATTTATACAGTTTTACATAAGATGGAATCTCAATCGTTGCAAAATTTCCAGTTATGATAAGGAGGAGAGCAATCATTCCATTTCTTCATCTCTGTCTTTAGTTGCTGCCAGAAGCTTGTCCTCGCGCATGCTCGGTACAAGTGACACATTTTTCCACTAGTCGAGATATCATCCTTGACGGTTCTGCTTGACAATTGGCTTCAAAAGAGTAACAATCTCGGGCTAATTACGGTAACCTTTCTTCCATCTATCTGTCTATGATGTCAATAGCGCATAATTGTACACTTGGTTTAATCATACATTTATCTATTTGAACTATGTCTACCATAGTTACTTCTGAGATCTCACCCGAATCTCTTTCCTCTTTTTCATTTAAATCAAGTGAGATTTTCGCTATATTCATTTGACTTAATGCCTCAGTATTACCTTCGTTGTCAATGCCTAACAGATTACCATCTATAGCACCAAAATCCTCTTCTAAAGATTTTGTTACCCTCTTAGCTTGCAACTTACCTTCTAAGATACTGTGCTTCCATTCTTTTAATAAAATATTTCCTCTGGTCTACACCAAAATGGAAAAACTGGGAGTACTTCCTAATTCCCTATTGTTTGTAGCTATTACGGCCTCTTGAAAAGCGACCCGAGCTGCTCCAACTTCTCTTTCTTTGACAAATAAATTTTCCAAAACTTGATTAACAAGTAAGCAGCTGTCCCAAATCACCTCTACCTTGGCGAGTAAATTTCGCTGGGCCGTAGAAACTCTGCTCCGAATCTCCATCGCCTGGGACTAGAACATATCGATATTTATAACTTTACTTTTGGCGATTTCCACTCTAGCCTGTAGTCGTTCGATCAAGTCTTTTTGCTGGCTCACTTGTATCTAATCATTTTGAACCACCAACTCTGCTTGTTCGACCTTAGTATTGAGCATCTCTATCTCACTTTTATCGGCCAACCTTGCTTGTTCTATCCCTACACTCACCTGGTCCTTGGCAGTCTCCTCTGTTGTGGCTAGTCTGGCTTCTAGGTTTTTGATGAGGCAATTTTTTCGTTTCAGCTGGTTTTTCAAAACCCCAACTGAAAATTGATTCGCTATGGCATATGCCCCTAATGTCCCAGTTATTTCTGTCGTGAACTGTTCATTCTTCTTTTCTTTCCCATCAGTCAATACTTTGTATTTCTTGGCTATCGATTCCCCTTCCTGATAGAATTCTCTCTTTACCACATCCTTTCTCTTCTTATTAAAGAAGAACTCATTTAGAGGGAGCTCTTCCACCCTTATAGGCCTCAATTCTTCATTTAAAATCCACCCTGCATCAATATTTTCTTGAGTTGTCTGCAAGGGAGTAATGGATGCGATGGGATCTCCAATTTTCTTAGCTGATTGCCCTAGAGTAGTAACTGGAGTCTGCTTTTTTAGCGGGTCGAGAGTCTTTATCTCTGCTTTCAGACTCTTAGTTTGTTCTTCCCCGTCCTGGTGTTTTTCTTAACAGGGTGTCGCATCTTTGGAGCCTTCGACATATTTTTGTTTCACCTCCGTTGTACTCGGATTCTCACCCCATAATACTACGAGAAGACAACTGCGTTGATGTTCTTGGAATTTCAAAACATCATCCCTATCTTTAGGTGCCAGGGTTTGTATCCGAGCTAAAATATCGACATAAGATCTTTCACCTCGGAAAATGTCATCCGAGGGTGAATTTTCGTGTTCAAATCTCTTGAGTCCGCAACTAGCCAAATGATTACTTACAACCCTTTGCGGATCGTGCTTCTTGAATTCAATAAGAACCAATTTTAGGTCTTTCAAGGTTGTTGCCTTATCTTTAGCTTGCCTGAAATATAACAAAGAATATGAATTTAAATGAACAGGAAAAGGTGGCCATACCTTCTTTGAATATCCCTTAAGCTCCTTGCTTATGCCATCGATTACGGTTTGTCTAGCAACCTCACGACAAGCCATCTTGTTGGGGATGAATAATGGAAATGCATGTAGGGGAACAGAAGCCTCGAAAACTCTGAGATATGAGAATTCAACTTCTACATACCAGTCAACTATACTACTCAAATTTATCACTATACTGTCCGAGATCTTGGGTGGCGGGTGGCTGAAAATAGTGACATGAAGTGGTACCATTACCCAGTTAAAGATTTCATATACGAAATCTATCACTTTGTTTTCCCACAATTTTGAATGATAGACATGGATGGGCTCGACCTCTGTTGGATTCCAACTCCAGCTCATTAAGGGAAAGGGTGTTAGAAACCACATGGCATCCATAATGTATGCGGATATAAAAAATGAAGAAATCTTTATTCTCTCTTTCTGTGCTCGATACTCTGTAACTTGACTGGTCAAACTATCAGACAACATTTTTGCCCAGTCAAAGGAACATACTTCGGTGACTTGATGTATTAGAGGCACCCATTGAAGAAAGAAATGTGAGGTGTCCTCTCTCCCGTATAATCTGTAGGTCATCATATCTATATACTTGAACTGTGGTTCCAAGGAAGCTATTGAATATATACCATTACTGTCTGCCCTAAACTTAGCAGGGTGCGAAACCTAATCTCTAATTAAGATGGACATAGTCTTGTCATACTGCACACATTCCTTCTATTTGAACTTCTCCAAGAATTCAACATCGTATTTAAGGTCGGACACGGTAGGAAACTTGTACATAGCCTGCAGTTGTTCGGGTCTGAAAGTCTCGATGGTGACCTTCTGCTCATTGATGATGGTTCTGGTTGGTATGTCTGTGTGGTCTAATGCCCACCAGACCATATCATAGTAAGGGAGTAGTCATGGCCTGGCCACTACTTTATGCATTCCCAATTGAACAACGATCTTATATTTGGTGGTTATGTCGTCTTTTTCATTGTCACTGGAATCATCAGAATAATCCACTAATTCAGCCTGTAGAACATTAGAAACAAATGACCAGTTTGGGAGAGAGTCAACACTTCGAGGTGAAGTATCAACGACATTGTCCGAACCTTCTCCTGAAACCTCAATGTTGGCTTTAGACGCTTTTCGCGGGGCCATGATGGAAGATCCTGCTTTATCTCTTCTGCGATAAAAATATGTATACATACAGAAATTAGTTCGCCGAGAAAAGTGTGCTCTGTGTAATATAGAAATGAATTTGTTATAACGAATAATAGCTCTATATATTCGAAAAACTGGTACTTTTTAAGAACAGATCAGTCAAATCACGCTTAAATATAAATTTAGCAATAAAAACCCAATCTTTACTTGTCGATTCGCCTTGTTTCTAATTAATGCCATAAATTTTTGCGGTTTGAAATGTCAATTGGTGTAAGGAAGAATTAAGACTGCCTCGTAAACTTTGCATGCATCAAATCACAAGAAATACTAGCTTAGTTCAATTAATCAGGTTTTACCAAAGTTAATTAATCTTTCAGTACTCGCTGCATAGGGAATCTTTGCTTTAACCCTTTGAACCTCTAGCACCCAAAATTGTGATGATTGACTTTGGTTAATAAAAATGTAATTGTGATTAGGCACTTAATTAATTACATGATTATCTTTATCGCGACTTTGTGACTCGGGGTTTTGACAGTGTAGCTTTTAAAAATAAAATGCGTCGAGTTGCGAATTTCCGACAGAACTTAACCACGGCTAAGCTTTTACCTTTAACCTTAACATGGGTTACTAAACAAGAAATTCATGGTTTCAGCTGTCAGGGTTACAACAGTAAGACTTTTGTATTTACTAAATGCCGAGACGTGGAACCCTGATGATACTTAACCGTAATTTAGGGAAATTTTACTCTCGTTACTGACCTGGGTAAAATTTTAAAATGATTTCGCTGTTTCGTTGTTCGGGACTTGTGAACTATGTGATCTATAGCACCTGACATATGAAATCCCGAGGTAGAACAAAGGGGGAAAAAATATTTGATGAAAAGTAGAACTCGCCTCGAGAGTACTATAAATATCGCCGCTCACGTGATAAGACTGCAGAGATTTTGAAACCACAGATGGAAAATATGAAAACCATCTTTCGATTTCGAGCATTAAGACATGAAATTTGAGACGGGCTAAAAAACAAAGGTGACTCCAACAGGAGGCTCATGAGTCCATAAGACAGTTATGCAGGATCTTATCATGGACATTCAAAGATATATAGAAAGGAGGAGAAGCATCAGAGCCATCATCAATGTGTGGACCCACAGTAATGGCTGGGTTTTCATCCTACAGACTAATGACATCAAAAGATACACTGGAAGGAGTGGGTGTTACAGGATAAATCGGTATATGTGGACACTAATAGTTCTTCCTAGATCCACCTGGATCTAGAACAAAATAGGATAGGGCATGACTCTTTCTCTAAGTTGCAATCATTGGATCTGCTACCAAGAAGAAATGAGTGGCATACCTTTATATCACTTCTTTAGGTCTCTATTGTTCCTACTTCTCTCTGGTTCTCTTGTGAGATCAGGTCCAAGACAACACAAACCAACCAAAGTGAAGATAACAACGTATATTCAATGTCAACCTATGCATATGATCAAGGAGTTATGGGAAATGAACATGTCGTTGTATTATATTAAATGAAAGTAGAAGATACAACCAAATCGCCTTGATGTCGCAAGCTTCCTTTCAGTGGTCCTTGGTTCCAACACACACACTTTCTCTACACTTGCATGAAGAAGATCCAGTACAACTTGATAGACAAATAGTGTCTTCAAGCTTCAATCCAAACAGGGATCTTCACACAATTCTTTCATCAATTCTCCATTCAATCTTGCTTAACCTCTTCCTTGAGAAACCCTTCATTATATAGGAGAAGGAGAGATGGTTAAAGGGATAAGGATGATCCCACTAAATTTGAGAAGTTAGTAGGATTCCAACCATGTGAATGCCAACTCATTTTCTAGAAGATACTCTTCTAGAACCTTCGTAACATCCTCTTCCTTTCAAGCTTCAAAACAGGTTCACACCCTACCTATAGAGCAGACTACGAACACCTCGTAGGCTAGGTATAGGGTTGCCTGCGAGAATCAAGATTCTCACACCCTACAACATAGTCAACCTGTGACCTCATCTTAAAAATATGTTATGTGGAAGAAGACAATAGTCACTTTTCTTAGGCAAAAATTCCTTATGAGATCCTGAACACATAATTGTAGAGACATCGCCAGAGTGACCAAAATAATGTGTAACATAATGCCCCCCAAAGTATGAGGCTAGAACTCATGACAGCCGAAATACTTTGTAAAATGCGTGTGTGTCAGAAACAAGGATCGCACCTAATCAGAAACCTGCAAACAATCAAGCATCTACAGAATATAATACCAATTTTGAGGTAGGCATTCCCATGCTCAGACCACAAATGAATGAAATAATAAATGTAGGCCATGGCCACCAATCATACAATGTGGATCCATGTCGCCAAAATACCACATAGACACCAAGAATACACTGTGGATCTATGTGTTTAGAAGATGCAGATTAGGACATAGCCATGTGACATACAAAGTAGATCCATGTGTCAATACAAATCATAAATACTCCAGCGCAGCCTGGGCCAAAAGATAAGACCCAGGGTCTTCAATCCCATTGTCTGAAAAGTATGAATCTAACCATGTGATTACATGTGTTGAAGTCGAACATGGTAGAAACCACTCAATTACTAGTCATTGGTGAAAACCATTAACAAGTGAGAGGGAAATCACCATTGATGTCAATGACTCCTAAGGCACTTAAGTACAATCCGACCAAATGTGAATAAATGAGTTGAAGTTGAACATTTGGTGGAATCTCTCGATCAGGGACCAATGATGTGAATCCATTGTCGAAATCAAAGAGACCTACCATTAAGGCATGCAGGTTCTAAAGTACTAAATGATTTCTAAGTCTTATTCCCGGATAACGAGTTGGATTCAACGAAAAAAGACTTGTCATAGGAGGGCCTTGATGTATCCCCCATCAATGACACGAAATAAGAAATAGATTTTGAGGGCATGTCAAAGTATGAATATGGTTTGAAATGGACATAGGGAAGGCCGACATGGTAATAATGGACAACTTCATATGGCCGACTCAATGGAGGGCTTGTTTGGACTGCTCTTGAACATATGAATGACAGAACAATGGTCTTGGCAGCATTGACTCAAAAACGACCCAAGATATGACCTTGTAGTAAGTTAGACGAGAGACAAATGGATTTCCCAACCCAGATTCAAATGACGAACAGGGAGTGTCATGTTCAAGAGCAACACTTATTGCCACTAATATAAATACTGAAACATATCTCTTTCCCAAAATTTTCCCCACCATTTTTGGCGAGTACCTCTTTATTTTTACACAAGCTTGAGGAGGATAACATATGCTTGCTGATGTAAGCTCATCCTTCAGACGAGTCCCTCGGAGTATGTTTAACGAACCCTAAGAAGGAGTGGTTTGGGCCTGTAAGGTCCTTTCGATGTTTGTTTAACAAATCCAATTATAGAAAACTCGGGTGTTTTTCATGTTTTGAGAGTCTGAAAAACACTTAAAGAGAAACTCTCCCAATTCCTTTTTCGTAAATTAGTTCAATGATACCGAAAAAGTGATAAACTATCGCCCATCGAACGGTTTCTTCAAATGCTTTTACGAGCATGAAAAGAACAAGATCACTCCACAATCTTTTCGTATTATGGAGTGTGAAAATAGCTTAAAGGATACTCCCTTGTTCTCGTCGTTTTCGTGTTACCATAACGAGTACAAAAAGATGACAAAAGTATACTCGGTTGAATTCTCATGTATTTTCGAGTGCGAGAACGAATGGAGACTGAGCTCAAGGTTTTCCTTACAAAACCCTAAAAAGGTACTCATTCATGTGACAAATATAAAAAAGAGAAAAAAAAAATGCCTGTATACTGTCATTTGGACTTCTAGGTCAACTATCTGCAAAAAACCATACTCGCAAAACCATTAGGGTTTTAGGTTTTTAGACAAAAGTAATAAAAATAATATAAAAATCAATGAAAAATAGTAAAAAGGTGAATAAATATGGGTAAAAAGGGATTTTTATCATTTCATTGTTACTTTGCCAAAAACTTGTCCAACACACCTCCCTTTTTTTCAAATTTCATTAGTTGATCGCGGGAGCTACAAGTGATCACTTAGCAAACGGTTCCAGCCAATGAGGTAATCTCTTGATTTTTCAAATTTTCCATGGTTTACTTTTGATTTTTATTGGAAATTTTAGAGTTTTGAGTCCATTTTAGGGTCGGTAGGTGCACTCAAGCATTCTTGCATGTGGGCCATTCGGGACCTGCGAGAATCTAATATTTTCATAGGTGGGCTTCAGTGCACCTACGAGAATCTTGCACTATGCAAAAGCTTCACTTGCGAGGGCCGAAAAATAGATTTTTGTGTGTGGTTTTGCTCAATAAAAATTTGTTCAAGAGGTTAAAATGAGTTGTTGACTTCCTTTTCATGACTCCATTGTAGGTATTGATCATCACGATGTTGGAATGGAGGGAAAGGGAACATGAGGAGGATGATGCCATTGTAAAAAATGATCCGCGTACAGTTGTTGCTCTCCAGGAATGTGGGGTCTTAAAAAAATTTAGGATCCTGAGCATGAGAGCCCAACTCAGGTTGTTAGAGTACCTGGTCCACATGTGGGATGTGCACCAACAGGCATTTCATGTAGGGGTCCACATGCTTTCACTAGATATTGAGGATATCTATTTTCTGACGGGGTTGTCACGACGTGTATCCCATGTGATTTTGACCGGAGGTAGGGGTGGTGGACTTCCTATGAGCGAGTATGTCCACCGAAATTGTGTTCCTGAGGTAGATAGAAGCAGGGGTAAGGTTTCCATATGGGGGGGTCCAAGATTTGACCCTACGAACTATCTTGTTTACCATTTCACGCATGGCTGGGAGCGTGGCTCCGCACATGGCTCTCTAGAGCTATCTCCAATATGCAATAGAGTGCACAGAGCCTTGAGTTTTTAACTGGCCGGATGCGGTTCTCTATAGAATGAAAAGGAAATTGAGTAAGTGTAGAAGGGGCGACCTAAAGAAGTTTGGTTACGGGTCGATTTTTGTGTCTTTCTTCCTTGATACGGTCCCGTTGCTGTGTCTACAGGTAGATTGGGGTTTACCGGCTCCACAAGATCCAAGGATGCTGAGGTGGTGTAACCTCATGGCGCGGCATGTAGCAGGGCCTATAATCAAATATAATGATTTTTTTTTGACTGGTTGAGGCCCTAGATGTTGATGATTGATGAATATGCATATGTCGGTTTGGATTTCCGAGGAGATCCGGATTTGGTCCTGCCTGAGGATGCTCAGTGGGGTGACTTAGGTGAGAAGTACACATTTTGTTCTTTTTAAATGTTTTTGCAAATTTTATTACATAAAATGTTTTTATATTTTCGATCCTAATCAAAAATTTCTTTTGA
>JASDQU011405006.1:29158-47217 GCA_032191745.1 Picea mariana | reverse complement strand
ACAGGTGAACTTTCCCTTCGATTATTGACCCCTATACCAAGATAGAAACAATCATTTGGACACTACCATTCCTATAAAATGATTTTTATTATTGAAAAAGAGAGGAGAAGGTAAAGTAGGATGTACTTTGTTTACAATGTTTCTCCTAGCTTCTCCTATCCATAAGCTTGATCCAATTCTTGGCACAAATCAATACCTGCAATGAAAAACAAGAAACAAGTGACTTCCTTCTACTCTAATGGATTAGGCAAAGAAAATTCATCTTTGAAAATCAAATTAAACATAGAGAATCACATGAAACCACATACTTGAAGGAAATAGGCCAAGTATATTAAATGAGAACAAGCAAAACTTACAGACCACGAATGATGTCAGTTGCAACTCCTCCAAGCTCTCCTTGTCTAACCCTTGCATGAATCCCATGATAATAAGTCTGATATATCCAATATTCCTCCCCTTGTCCATGGAAATACCTCATTATATAGGATTTGGTGGCTTAACCACCATGGAGAATATCACTCACTAGATCCACTAAAATGGGATCTTCAATATTTTTAGGGAGAAAATATTTCTCAATGATTTTAGAGAGAAAATATCTTTCAAGGATTTTAAGGAGGAAATATCTCTCAAGATCCACCAAATTAGGATTTTGGTTTGAGAAAATATCTCAACCATCCATGAAATTATCAACCTCTCCTTGATATTAGGAAACTAAATGTGAGGTGGATTCTCACACTAAACTAATTTTCTTTATATTAATATTAATAAATAATTCATGTGCACATAGTATTTTGACCTTCATATGATGTATTTTTCCTCCTCATTGACTAGAGATTGTGACAAATGTTCTTTCATGGTGTCAAGGTGTATGCAACACTTATCAAGGTGCATATGACACTTTTATGGCACTTGTGACACTTAGGGTGAGGTACTTAAGTGTGGCATTTTAATGTGTAACATTTGTGTGATAATCAGTTGTTAGGGGACTGTGAGAGGAACCCTTCATTTTTTGATTCCTAGCCCCATCTTGGGTTTGAATTATTGTTTAGAACATGAACAAAAATTCTATGGTTGGGTGGAATGACCTTCCCAAGCAGTTGATTGCACAAACATTTTATAAAAGATAAGTGTTTAGCTATTTTGTTGAGTTATTTATGAGTTCGTGGTTGTGCATTTACTATGTGAATGAGAAAGGTTTTCATAATTTGTTATATATGTTTTGTTAGTTGCATAGATGTTTGTTTAGAATGTTGTATTTGCATATAATTATTGGTATCATAAATTAGTTGAAAAATGTGTTTAAATCGTAGCTAGTAACCTACAAGATTTGATTAGCAAACGAAAAATCCATTTTTATGTGTTTTTCCACAAGTAATGTTCTTTGGTTAAGTTGGGGGATGTTACATAATGGGATTAGAGATGAAGGTTCAAAACTGAGCTTGTATGGGAGAGGAGCCAACGTGAATTGAACAAATTCACAGTTGTAGATTTCATATTGTGATGTATTTAGGGAAAAATGGTGAACATAAGTGAAATCCCCAAATTATGAGTATATTTTCGAGTTTAAGTTCTTAAAAACAATTGAAGAAGGTGAATCATGGCATCACGTTGCAGTTTGCATAGTCAATTTTGTCCTAGAGAGTTGAATTCCTATGAGTTTCATGATGGTCAAGAAGTTTAGTAATAGACAACCCAGATTAATTCGACCTGGCGAATTGTTGGTCGAGTTTCAATCATAGAAAAATGAAGTAAGGAATTTCTGACAGGTCTTCAGGAAGAAAGTTTTTGAAAGACTTCAGAGTCAGATGTGAGGTTGAGCCCAAAGGGAGGAGTCCAATGACACAATATAAAAAGAACAAGAACCATAAGATTAATCAGGGTCATTATTAGTCATCAGATCTCATGGAGATGTTCTTTCATAAAACTATTTTTGGAAGAGGTCATTTAGAAGGTTGGGCGTGTTTTGGAATCCATTGAATTCATTTTGATAGGGGTAACCAATGCACATTTTTAGGAGCCCAAGATGATTTTGGTCATTGAGTGGTACAATTGTTGATCATCCGATCTATCTGACGAGCATGTTTCCTTGCAAGGGGTGAGGGTGAAGGATAATGCCACACAATTTTTGACCTTAGTGTGCCATGTCAGTAAGAGCAAGAGAATTAGTGAGTTCCATGTAGTGGTCGAGTGCAAGTCTTCTGAAGGGGGTTGTTAGAAGGTTCATTTGGGAATTTTTTTGATGGGATAATATGATAAAGAGAGTCTGATAGGATAGTAGAGATCAAAATTTAGAAGGTCGAGAAACATGGAATGTTTTGTTTCCGATGAAAGGTTTATGATGGGGGGATTCTACCAATGCTTCGGACTACATATTTTGAGAATTTTTCATACCAACAATTTGGACTTCCTATGGAAAGAGCCTGATAAAGAGTTTTTGAAAATCCCGTGGAGGTCTAAATAAAACTTGGAAAGGCTAGGAAGATCAACGATTGGGATTAATTCCAAGTTTGAGAGAAATAGTTTGGATATAAAGACTGTTACAATAGTAAATTAGTGAATGTTTTCACAAAAAATTCCATATTTTGAAGGTCTTTGTCTTGCGGGGCATTTTTGATGGCTTAAAAAACGTTTTTAGAAAATTGATTTTGTCAGAAAACAAGTGTCCTTTAAGGACACAAAGTTTCTTCTTCTAAAATCATAGATCTCGGAGAGAGATTTCCATCAAGCTAAATTGTTCGCTCAACAGATCTTGTATGAGGGAGTTACAACCAAAACAATCAAGGGTAAAATTTAGTAGCAGATTTCTTTTAGAGAGAATAATTCCTAGCTTAATAGTTAGCTTGTGACCCAAGAGCAGTCTATGGAAAGCTCATGGAATCTAGAAGTCAGCCATAGGGGCAAAATTTTAGTTCTAGGTATCTAAAAATGTGCTGATAGAGAATGAGGACACCTGTAGCATGTAGGGATATAAAGGGGAAATGGTCAAAACTTATGAAGACCATAACTTTCTGCTCATAACTTAGAATTGGGAAAATAGATAGTTGATAGAAAGGTATTAAGGAGGCAAATCCTTCGATTATCCCATAAAATTATTTTGACAAGAAATTTTTTGTAGTCAACTCAAAAGAATATGAATGGTGGAATTAGAGGGAAGAAAAATTTATGATTTCTTTTCCATTTTGTGTGTGTATTTGTTTTCATCTAACATAAATTATTTGCATGCACATTTTCTATAGAATTATAGGTTCAGAGAAGAATTTTGGTTTCTATATGAGAATCAGATCAGTGGAAGATTCCCAAGTGTCCTACAATCATGAAGAGGAATTCATAGGTTTGCATGTCAACATGGAGAATGTTGAGACTGATTCAAATGGAATAAGAGACATGCATGAGCCTGTAACTATGAGAATCTTGTATAGAGAAGTGCAAATATATAGAGATGATTATGAAAGGATTATGAAGGCTTAGGAATAGATACTTTAGAGATTAAACATGTTGTATAAGAAAGATAAAAATAACTCTAGAAAAAATCTAGAAGCTAGTGCTAGACAAGTGACAACATCCAAATCCCATAGCAGAAGGGATGAGAATGGGGGTGATAGATAGTTAAGGAGTAGGAGTAAGTTCCATCATTCTCCTGAGAAATCCACTATGAGAGATCATGCTAGTTCAGGTCCAACGAGCATACCAAGTGTGGCCCCTGTCAGGAGGAAGAGAAGAAGGCTTGAGGGATACATATCGCAAGAACAAAGTTATCGACTTAACGAGAACTGTGACCTCAAAACAAGAACTCTATTCCAAAAAACCCATATTTTTACATAAAAAAACATCAAAATCAACCCCCAAATCAAAAAGTGGTGCTACCGATAGCACTGTTTTTTAAATAGGGTCAAAATTACAACATTTTTCAAACATGGACTTCAAAACCTAGACAATAGCTTAGAGAAACCATAAAATCAACACCTAAAAAAAAAAATTTAAACGTTAAAATTTTAGATAATTTAAAATCGTATTTTTAGCAGTTGGTACCATTAAAACCAAAAACTAAAAATCAACCATCAAATTGAAAACTATTTCTACCAGTAGCACCCATTCTAAAATTGGGGTATGAAAATGACACATTTTTACAAAGTGGTAAAAGAACTCATCATTACTGTAAACAAAATCATAAAATCAATGCTTAAATGCTTACTTTTTAAATATTACTTTATCACTCAAAGCACAAGGTAATACATAATGCCATGAAAATATCACAATATACTTTAAAAATTCAACATCACTTTTTAATAATTTCTTTACTTTTAATAAAAAAAAGTAAATACAAGTTACATTGAATGAAACATAAATTATTTCTTAAAAGTATTGTTATATTGTTCATATTCAAAACATATGAGATAATTTTTTTTATTATATTATCCATAATCAAAGCATATAATTCATAAAACATAAAAATGATTCATAATTTCATGTAAGATCATATATAAGTTCAATGCTCATTTCTAGTTACGATACAGACATCATATGGATCAAAAATACATAAAATGTTTCATACACTTATTCAGATTGACTCATGGTTTCTGAAATACCATAAGAGTCTACATTTTCTTCATATCAATGATTGGATGAAGATGTAGATGATCCATACTCTTCTCTATTGTCGATGAATGCACCATCCGAGTCTAGATGCATGCCCAACATTTCATATGTCAAATTCCTTTTAGGTATATGACTAGGTTGAATAGACTCTCATCTTTCATTTATTTCTTGTGGCAGTAACCTCTTGATAATATTTTTTGTCTTGGAGCGAAGGGTTCCTCTCTTTGTCAAATTGAAGTCATAAAAAAGTATGTCAACATCATCTAATTTTAAGAGGTCAGTGCAACGATGAGTTTTATTTTGACCCTTTCTTTTTCTCTTTCTATTGACATGTTTCTCAACCACCATCTCTGGCTTGTACACACCATTGAATGGTTGTGTACTTGTTGCATACCAATGCACTTCGATTGAAATGAAATCATCATTTTCTTTCTCAATCTTTATAACCTTTGCAGTCTAGATTGATAACCATGTGGATATTCATTCACTAAGACTGCAATCATGCTACCCTCCTTAATATCTTATATTATGTTAGCGCCACCATTTTTCTTTCCATTTAGAGTTGGTTTTGAGTCACGTTATGACCCATGCATCCAAACATGTGAAGTTAGGTACGTAGCACTGTGAAGCTAAAGTCATCAAATGGTTGGTTTTGCTACCTTGGAAATGGGAAGGGGTGTCAGAGTCAGAAATTGTATACGTGGTATGGATATGTCTTTTCCAGAAAGTTGAATCTCGTTGGGAAACAATTCTCTATGTACTTAGGTCGATTCAATTAGTTATAGGGGTCGCGTTGGCAAGTGCAACAGTTATTATCAGTTCATCATGAAGGCCGAAGGAATGGAAAATCACGACGTTCATATTACGCACCTCCAGCAAGCCTTATAACCTACATCCTACATGTGGGGATTTGCCATGGAAAACCTGAAACTCTACTTGGAACATCTCGCCACCATAAATCCGTTCTCCTCTAGTTTGATATTTTTCTCCTGGTCGATTCATTATAAATATCATATGCTCAACATTCTCCACCATCATAGAACCAACCCAAAACTCTATTTGTGATTCTCATTACTAGTCCAGCCTATTCAAAACCTTCCCTCCTGTGCATTTGTTAAATTCACTGTGCACAGGATACTCCTTGGTTACGTCATGGTGACCTCTCAGAGTGTAGGGAAGGGTGTGCAAAGTAGCAGAACTAAAATATCCGATCCCCAAAAGGACTGGGATTCATTCTCACCTACGACAAGCATCCCCAGAGATGCGAAAGAAACTTTCCTCTTATCTGCAGAGAGGGTCATGTCAGATCGCGAAACAACCAAAGAAGAGAAATTCATATAGGAAGGGAATATGGTAAGAGCCCCCTCCTCCCAAAAACAACTTCCTCAGAGGAGAGGCAGGCCGAGAAATAGCAAAGAGATCATGAAATCTCAAATTCAGGAGAACCGCATGTTAGATTGATAGTTGAAGGACTACTCATATGCACCATACAACCATAACCTGATGGGAAATCGAGCAACAAAAGAGGGAAAAAAGAAAGGAGAGAGGATGTCACAGGATAAAATGAGGAAGTGCCATCTCAGCAGCTAAAGAAAGAAAAGTTGGCTATTGTTGAGCTCTATCAGAAAAATAAGGAATTAAGGCAACAGTTAGTGACGAAGACAGTGGAAGCGTCAACTTCACAAAGTGACGGAGGGAACATGGCATGGTTGAAAAGGAAACTCAGAGAAGAACAGGACCTTATTTTACATCTGTGAGAGGCACAAAGGTTAGCATAAGAAAGGCACATAGAGCATCCCAGAAAAGGCAAAGCGGCTGAAAAGGAAATCTGCATGGTTCTTACCAGTACACAGAAAGAGAAGGTTTAGCAGACGTCATTTTTTTCATGATGGTTTTGAGTGATACATGTTCTTTGAAGTATCATACAATTTTGATAACAGCCACAAGAAACTAACAGTTGTTTATTGCACATAGTTCTCCAGCGAAGGAGCGCGTAACAGAAAGCGAAGCTGTTATTACAAACAACAAATTTTTTAACAGACACCTGTTCGCTAGAATACCTGATCAAGGGGATTCAACGACACATCTTTCCCCACATCAGAACCTGACTGACAAGAAGACCCTGTGGTGAACCTCAACACAGTCATTAGTGGACAAGCATGATTATTTCCTATTTTTGGATAGTACCATACGAAGAGTCTCTGGTGCATGTTGCACATTCTTCCTAGTTTAGGGTTAGCAGTTAGAAAAATGGGTAGCCCAAACAACGCCTTCGTTTATATATTTCATATTTTTTATGTAAGCCAGGTTGGTTGACAAATTGGGTAGATGATAGCTATTGTATGTAAATCTGAATTTTTTTGACCAAAATTTAATGCAAAGGTCCTGTGATTTGACAAAAAGATTCTAGTTGTAATAGTTGGATGTATTGTGCCTCTATCTTTGCATATGTGTTTCCTGTTATATTTATTTCATATCTTTTACTGTCTATTTTGAAACAAATTTTTGAACTTGTGGATTCGTTGTACAATTCCCCTTGTTCGCGCCACTTAGAAAAAATCTCTTCTTCTAAATCTAACTCTAAATTCACCCACAACGATGCTCTTGAGTTACCTCCTATAATTCCCCCCACCACACATTAAGTTCTTACACTGAAGACTGTTGCTCATCTAGCCTTATCCTGTTGAATCCAGTTACTGGTTCATTTTCCCCAGATCAACCCCATAGCCCAAATCTTACCTTTCTGCGCCAATATAACCAGAAACCATTTTATCATCGGTGTTAAATCTAGCAATTGTTTTCAAAGCCATATCTTGTGTGGAGACTACGCCATTTCTAAGAGAGCCCTCTCCAGAGATGAAAGGCTAGTTTCGGGTCTCAAATTTGGTTGAAAAAGTTACCTTTGTCATCTGTTTATCAGGAAAATAGATTTATGGAGTGATAACATTCTGACGTTGTTCTCAGGGATGAAGCTGAAAATATTTTCCCCGGGAGAACGACAAACATTGCAGTTTTACCCCTGAGGGTAACAAAGGGACAAAAACCCATACAGGCTGAAACCTTTACCCTAGAGACTCCAGTACAAACAAAATAGTATCCCTAAGTAGCACTACTCAAGAAACCTAGCTCCAAAGATGTTTTACACCATATAGAATCCTGGCCCAAATCCCCCTGAGCCTATGTGCGATCCCGAGAAGATTCTGCGCAAGGATAGAGAGTAGTCATTGGACTCATTTTACTTCCTGGACAGAAGCCTTTCCTTGCCCAAATATGGTGTTTTAACAGATATTATCAATTAGACGCCACAGGTACAATGAATTCAATAATTTTTATATGCAGGCAGCTTTAGCGACAAAAGGAGGCTCAAGAGGGTCACCAGTAATTGATTGTGATGGACAAGTAGTTGGATTAAATTCTGGCAAAACTGAAGGTTCTGTTGCAGTTTTTATTCCACTGGATCGAGGGGCAAGGTGAGTTCAAACATTATCATCCAACATTCTTCTTCGTGTTCAGTATGAAGCATGTTTGTAAAGAAGCTAGAAACATGTTGCTTCATTATTCGACCCCTTCTGCTGAGAGACTGCAACAGATTGCTACACGGAACCCTGACTCTGAATCCACAGAAGGGCTTAATAATTTCCACCAATGCGTGTTGCCTCTAAGACCTATATCTGTTAGAGTTGATGCGTTACAAGAAGAATCATCACAGGTGGTGGCCAAATCTAAACATATATGGCAGTTTCTCTGCAAATTGATAAACCACCTAGATACCAACAGAGTAGTTATAGCATTAAAATGTTCTTTATCTCTTGGTCTTTCAGTCTCATTCGTGGTTTTATTCAATCACCACAGAGGGTATAGGGATGGAATTGCAGTTGCTATCAGCATGGGCTCTTCCAGAGAGTCAACCTTCAAACTTGCGAATGTTAGAACTCAAGGTACCATGGCAGGATCCATCTATGCAGTAATCATGAGCAGTGTAATGGAATAATGAATTCTTCTGCGAGCCGTTGCACTTATACCATGGGTGGTATTTACCAATTTTCTCAGACAGAGCAAGATGTATGGTTATGCAGGAGGACTGTCTGCCTTCATTGCAGTAGTCAACATTCTTGGATGAAAGGATGTCGAGCCTCCTTCAGAGTTTTCTATAGTAAGAATCGCAGAGACCTTCATAGGGATAGCATGTTATATTATCATGGAACTCATATTATAGCCAAGGCAAGCTTCGACCCTCTCTAGAAAAGAGTTAGTCATTGGCCTATGTAGTCTCTGTGAATTTACCACCTTGTTAATTGCAGCTTAAACTCGCCTAGGTTGTG
Source organism: Picea mariana (assembly GCA_032191745.1). Taxonomy (NCBI): domain Eukaryota; kingdom Viridiplantae; phylum Streptophyta; class Pinopsida; order Pinales; family Pinaceae; genus Picea; species Picea mariana. The sequence goes on along the minus strand of JASDQU011405006.1, from coordinate 38,299 downwards.
TGAATTCATATGCATTGACTCTCCTAGAACTCAAAGAGAGGGAGAATATATTGAAGAACAATATTGATCGACTGAGGAATTATATAGAAGAAGCAAAGGTAGAACCAAACATCTGGTTTCTTCCATTCGCAGTAACTACTTACTCTAAACTTTTTGACAGTTACTATAAAATAGCAGACCTGCTGCATTTCGCTATGCTTTCATACGAATCCATTATTGAGATTTGTGACACTAACAATCTCTCAGTAAATAGGATCTATGGATTTATCAAGGATGATCTCCAAATGTTTGAAAGTAGAGTTAGCCACTCATTTCAATGCATTGCAGAAGTCCTCCGAATTAAATCTCTGGGAAAGCTAATTATCCAGAAGCAACAAATAGCTCGGCTGGAACATAATGAAGACAGAAGATCGCAGAAACTTCAATCGAGTACTGGATCGGCCTCAGTTCAAGATCAGAATGGTGTTCGTGGGATCGATACAAACAATGAGCAACAACCCAATTCAAATTATCATGTCGTTTTAATAGGACAGAACTCATACAACATTTCAGGTGATGAGCATATTACACGTTCCCTTATTAAATATGTTGCAGCAGGTGGAATCCATTATTCTTTTGGTCTGAAACTAGCAGAGGAGGTAATTTATCGGGGATCCAATCATCCTAATGTGGTCAAGAAGAAGCCAACAATTATTTTTTTGAGTGATGGTGGAAACAATGACGGGAGAGATCCTCTTCAGTTTGTGAATAGCCCGAAGACGATAGAACTAGGGATGATATTGCATACAATCATGTTTGGAAGAGATCTTACAGTCACTATTTTGGAGAAAATGGCACGAATTGGTAATGTCTCTTTCCAACATAGTCTTGATGAAGTGCAGCTAGCACAAAGCTTTGAGAATTTAGCGACTAGTCTGAAGCCTAATGTTGTAGCTTTAATCTGATGATGGTTCTTCTCAATTTTGAGACTACTCTTAAAGGTATTGTTGCATATTTCACTATAATTACTGTTGCACACAGGATAACATCTTCTGGAGTGCCATGGATTCACTGTTTGATGATCTCGGCAGCAGCGCAGGACGATTAGGACCAGAGATTTCGACACAAGCATTTTCGCTGCCCAGCTGAGCTGCGAGGTTCCCATACACTGTTTCATAGTTCTCGATTTGCTTGAACTGGTGATGTCACAGAAGGCCATTGATAACAAAATCAGACATCAAATTTCCCATAATACAATGGTCACATGAAACCCCACGAACAATTGTGAATTGATCGGGGATTGCAACACGTTTACCTACATTTCTTCACCCCAAGCTGCAGTCAAATTAGGCAGGTCCAGGTCATCATATTTTGACAGTAAACAGCGGGCAATGGTAGTGAGTGGCCATCCAGCGCAGTCCATTGTAGTGAGTGCGCAGGCATTGTACATACATTGCTTGGTATTCGAAACTATGGATCAAGGATATCCACAGCAAACTCTAGAGTGATTTATAAAGGAATGGGAAGGGAATGTTCAGAAAGCAAACAAAATGTTGCTAGATTTCTTAAATTGGAGAGTTCAAAATGACATCAATACCATCTTAGCGAAACCCATAGAACCAAGATACGTTTATAATGTTGTTCGAGAGTCACAACTCATGGGGATGACAAGATACTGCAAAAAGGGATGTCCTATTTTTTCTATTGGTGTGGGGCTTAGTGGATATGACAAAGCATCTACGGACAAATATGTGCAGTCACATATACAGATAAATGAGTACTGAGACCAAGTTCTATTGCTAAATTCATCAAAGAAACATGGGAGCTACATTGGACCATGCTTGAAAGTTTTGGAGATGATAGGGTTGAAACTTTCGGCTTTAAACCACATTAAGATATTGACTATGATATCTACAGTTGATGACCTCAATTATCTAGAGAATACGGAGACATATTATAGTGTTAATGCTCCATATGTTTTTTTTTCCTGTTGGAAGGTTGTGAAGCCCTTGTTGCAAGAAAGGACTAGGCGAAAAATACAGGTGTTGCAAGGTTATGGTAGGGAAGAGTTATTGAAGGTAATGGACTATGATGTTCTTCCTCATTTAAGAAGACACGAGGGCTCAGGGTCATCCAAACATAATAATGGAAAGACAATAGATTTTTTTTCTCCAGATCATCTATTTCATGTAGAACTTTATAACTATATTAAGAAGCAAGCAGTGATTGTAAAGCCTGTTGCACTGACAAAAATGGGATCTTTTCATGTGGGCATTACCATTCGCGTGATGATGGGGGAAGACCATTCACCAGGTGCTCATCAGTGGTGGTGTAGAACGTGGAGGGGAACACTTCCACTTGTCCATCAGCTCATTGAAATGCAAAGGGCCGTTATCAATGAAGGACCGATACAGCTCGACTAGTTTGGAGGTCTGACCATATTCCATGAAGGCGAACCATTTCATTTTTTCCTGAACACTAAGAGTTTTATTTTAGATTTTTTCTCTTTTAAAAGAGGGAGGATGTAACAGAAAAAAGGGGGGGGTGAACTGGGGAATAAACCTCTTGTGAAGAGGGGTTCTTTGTATGCCGAATTATTTTGTAAGCCAGATTGGAGAAATAAAGATGATTTTTTACTTGTCACTGTGAGATTCATCACGGTTTATTTCTTTCAGTATGTTCTTCTTCTTTTCAGCTGTGTTAAACCTGTTTGGACTTGATTTATATGTTCCTTACCTGTAGTTGATATTATCATTATCATATTGTTTATTTCTTCCTTATTCCATCACGACTGTATTACAATTTCATTTTCTTCTAACTGATGTGCTTCGTTATACTTTAGTACGACCACTACTATAGCGAATGAATGTTGGTTTTCTGTAATTATTTGCTGTATTTCCTCTGCACCAGCTATCAGCGGGTGTAAGACCAGTCTACACTTCCGGAATTCTGCATATATTCTCTGCTACATCGGCCTTTCCTTTCCTTTTTTCTGCTACCGCATCATGATTATCAAATCGCTAAAACATAGACTTACTTTTCCTCACTTTCCACAAGTTATTTGATCACTGCTATTATCTCTTTTCTTCAGTTTTCACTTGACTCCATGACCAATGGACCATTTCCCTAGTTTAACCCCCAAACTCTAAGAATTCAAGACCATGATTTACTCATAAATCTGCCCACCATTTCACGTTTACTGAAGATTATTTTGTGACATTGTTCGAGAGATCCCCCTCGAGTTGGAGTAGGGTAGCTTCTAATCCAAGGTGGTTCGAGGTTGCCTCAGGATTGATTTGCTGCAACCCGAATTCAGTTCCGAGTGTCAACATTTTGATGTTGTTGCCGAGGAATTTCGAAATTGATATCTATCCCTGGGAGAACGACATTTTCATAGTCCTAAGGCCTGGTTGAGCAGCTGGTCATAGGCAAATATTGGTTGCACATGCTCTGGCGACTCCATTAAAATTTTCCTATGGTGATTTCACTGGCGGGAGAAATCATAATTACAGCTTTCACGTTAAGGTCGCCCAATGGATGAAGGCACCTGGTCTACTGTTCTTGGCACTTTATGGGAAAGTACCATCCCTAGATGGAGCCTATGTTGTAATAGATATTATCAATCAGACGCCACAGGTACAATGACTTCAATACTTTTTATATGTAGGCAGCTTTAGTGACAAAAGGAGGCTCAAGAGGGTCACCAGTAACTGATTGTGATGGACAAGCAGTTGGATTAAATGATGGCATAACCAAAGGTTCTGTTACATTTTTTCTTCCACTAGATCGAGTGGCAAGGTGCGTTCAAACATTATCAGCCAATGTTATTCTTCATGTTCAGTATGAAGCATGTTTGTAAAGAAGCCAGAAACATGTTGCTTCATTATTCGACCCCTTCTGCTGAGAGACTGCAACAGATTTCTACACGGAACCCTGACTCTGAATCCATAGAAGGGCTTAATCATTGACACCAATGCACGTTTCCTCTGAGAAATATATCTGTCAGAGTTGATGTGTTACAGGAATAATCATCACAGGTGGTGGCCAAATCTAAATATATATGGCAGTTTCTCTGCAAATTGATAAACCACCTAGATACCAACAGAGTAGTTATAGCATTAAAATGTTCTTTATCTCTTGGTCTTTCAGTCTCGTTTGGGGTTTTATTCTGTCACCACAGAGGGTATAGGGTTGGAATTGCAGTTGTTATCAGCATGGGCTCTTCCAGAGAGTCAACCTTCAAACTTGGGAATGTTAGAACTCAAGGTACTGTGGAAGGATCTGTCTATGCAGTAATCGCGAGCAGTGTAACGGAAGAATGCATTCTTCTATGAGCCGTTGCACTTATACCATGGGTGGTATTTACCAATTTTTTTAGACAGAGAAAGACGTATGGTTATGCAGGAGGACTGTCTGCCTTCATTGCAGTAGTCGTCATTCTTGGACGAAAGGATGTCGAGCTGCCTTCAGAGTTTTCTATAGTAAGAATAGCAGAGACCTTCATAGGGATAGCATGTTATATTCTCATGGAACTCATATTACAGCCAAGGCGAGCTTTGACCCTCGCTAGAAAAGAGTTAGTCATTGGCCTCTGTAGTCTCTGTGACTTTACCACCTTGTTAATTTCAGCTCAAACTCACCTAGGTTGTGTGCATTCATATGCATTGACTCTCCTAGAACTCAAAGAGAGGGAGAAGAGATTGAAGAACCATATTTCTTGACTGAGGAATTATATAGAAGAAACAAAGGTAGAACCAGACATCTGGTTTCTTCCATTCGCAGTAACTACTTACTCTAAACTTTTGGACAGTTACTGTTAAATAGAAGACCTGCTACATTTCACAATGCTTTCATACGAATCCATTATTGAGAGTTGTGACACTAACAATCTCTTAGTAAATAGGATCTACAGATTTATCAAGGATGATGTCCAAATGTTTGAAAGTAGAGTTAGCCACTCATTTCAATGCATTGCAAAAGTCCTCCAAATTAAATCTCTAGGAAAGCTAATTATGAAAAAGCAACAAATATCTTGGCTGGAACATAACGAAGAAAGAAGATTGCAGAACCTTCAATCGAGTACTGGATCGGCCTTAGTTCAAGATCAGAATGGTGTTCGTGGGATCGATACAAACAATGAGCAACAACCCAATTCAAATTATCATGTCATTTGAATAGGACAGAACTCATACAACATTTCAGGTGATGAGCATATTACACGTTCCCTTATTATATATGTTGCAAACCCATTATTCTTCTGGTCTGAAACTAGAAGAGGAGGTAATTTATCGGGGATCCAATCATCCTAATGTGGTCAAGAAGAAGCCAACAATTATTTTTTTGAGTGATGGTTGAAACAATGATGGGAGAGATCCTCTTCAGTTTGTGAATAGCCTGAAGACGATAGAACCAGAGCTGATATTGCATACAATCATGTTTGGAAGAGATCCTACAGTCACTATTTTGGAGAAAATGGCACAAATTTGTAATGGCTCTTTCCAACATAGTCTTGATGAAGTGCAGCTAGCATGAAGCTTTGAGAATTTAGTGACTAGTCTGAAGCCTAATGTTGCAGCTTTAATCTGATGATGGTTCTTCTCAATTTTGAGACTACTCTTAAAGGTATTGTTGTAGATTGCACTGTAATTACTGTTGCACACAAGATACCATCTTCTGGAGTGCCACGGATTCACTGTTTCATGATCTCGGCAACAGTGCAGGACGATTAGGACCAGAGATTTCGACACAAGCATTTTCGCTTCCCAGCTAAGATACAAGGTTCCCATACACTGTTGCATAGTTCTCGATTTTCTTGAACTGGTGATGTCGCAGAAGGCCATTAATAACAACAGGAGACATCAAATTTACCATAATACAACGGTCACATGAAACCCCACGAACCATTGCGAATTGATAGGGGATTGCAACACGTTTAAACCGCATTAAGATATTGACTATGATATCTACAGTTGATGACCTCAATTATCCATAGAAGACAGAGACATATTATATTGTTAATGCTCCATATGTATTTTTTCCTGTTGGAAGGTTGTGAAGCCCTTGTTGCAAGAAAGGACTAGGAAAAAAATACAGATGTTGCAAGGTTGTGGTAGGGAACAGTTATTGAAGGTAATGGACTATGATGTTCTACTTAATTAAGAAGACACGAGGGCTCGGGGTCATCCAAACATAATAATGGAAAGACAATAGATTTTTTATCTCCATATCATCTATTTCATGTAGAACTTTATAACCATATTAAGCAGCAAGCAATGATTGTAAAGCCTATTGCACCAACAAAAATGGGATCTTTTCATGTGGGTGTTGCCATTCGCGTGATGATGGGGGAAGACCATTCACCAGGTTCTCATCGGTGGTGGTGCAGAACGTGGAGGGGAACGCTTCCACTTGTCCATTAGCTCGTCGAAATGCAAAGGGCCATTATCAGTGAAGGACCGATACAGCTTGACTACTTTGGAGCTCTGACCATATTCCATGAAGGCGAACCATTTCATTTTTTCCAGAACACTAAGAGTTTTATTTTAGATTTTTTCTCTTTTATAAGAGGGAGGATGTAACAGAAAAAAAGAGGGGGAGAACTGGGGAATAAATCTCTTTTGAAGAGGGGTTCTTTGTATGCCGAATTATTTTGTAAGCCAGATTGGAGAAGTAAAGATGATTTTTTACTTGTGACTGTGAGATTCATCACAGTCGATTTCTTTCAGTATGTTCTTCTTCTTTTTAGCTGCGTTAAACTTGTTTGGACTTGATTTATATGTTCCTTACCTGTAGTTGATATTGTCATTATCATATTGTTTATTTTTTCCTTATTCCGTCACGACTGTATTACAATTTCGTTTTCTTCTAACTGATGTGCTTCGTTATACTTCAGTACGACCACTACTATAGCGAATGAATGCTGGTTTTCTGTAATTGTTTGTTGTCTTTCCTCTGCACCAGCTATCAGTGAGTGTAAGACTAGTCTACTCTTCCAAAATTCTGCATATATTCTCTACTACATTGGCTTTTCCTTTCCTTTTTTCTGCTACTGCATCATGATTATCAAATCGCTGAAAGATAGACTTACTTTGCCTCGCTTTCCGCAAGTTATTTGATCACTGTTATTATCTCTTTTCTTCGGTTTTCACTTGACTCCATGCCCAATGGATCATTTCCCTGGTTTAACCCCCAAACTCTAAGAATTCAAGACCATGATTTACTCATAAATTTGCCCACCATTTCACGTTTACTGAAAATTATTTTGTGACATTGTTCGAGAGATCCCTCTTGGGTTGGAGGAGGGCAGCTTCTAATCCAAAGTGGTTCGAGATTTCCTCGGGATTGATTTGCTGCAACCCAAATTCAGTTCCGAGTGTCAACATACGACACATAGAGAATTGACGACCTTGACTTTAACGCACTTTTCGAGCAAACTCTGTTTAGGTCTAAGTCAGAGACCAGTTTGGACAAAACTATTTTTGACCCAAACAATTTCCAAGCCTTGGTGAAAAATAATATCCCCAAAAATATGAATCCCCCAAGGTATATGTCTTCTAGATTTTCTTCCCTCATCCTAGTGGCCCAGTTACATGAATTTTCTTAGAATTATAACCAAAGAATCAGACTCTATGACGTTGAGGGAAATGTTTCCACTGAGAGACACCTGGACTAGTTTAATGACTTTGTTGACCTAGAGGAGGTGGACTACACAGATGAAAAAATGAGGCTTTTTGTGCAAATCCTTTCGGGAGAGGTAAGGAAGTGGTTCAAATATCTCTCGCCCGCAAGCATTCAGGACTTCGCGGCATTCGAAAGGTCATTCCTAAACAAATGGGGGGATAAGAAAAAATCTTTGCAGTTGCTAACACAATACAATAATATGAAGAAATCACCAGAGGAGACGGTGCAGGAATTCTCGGCTCATTTCTTGAAGGTGTACAGCTCCATACCTGCGGAAGTGAAGCCCCCCCACCGGTGTTGCACAGTTGTGGTATGCAGATTCCTTCAACAATGAATTTTCTCTGTTGCTGAGAGAAACAAGATCGACGAGTCTAGACACCATAATGACTAATGTTGTCGAGGTTGAAGTGAACATGATGGCATCAGGGAAGATAAAACCAAGGTTCAACTGGGGTGACAAGAGACCCCAAGGAGATGCACAATCGTCGATGTCACGGTCCTTAGACAACAAGTTCGACATGATCATGAATACCATGTAAAAGTTGATACAAATAATGTCTATGGGGAACAGGCCTGCTGTGCAAGAGAAAAACGACCCACAACCCAGAAATCAAAATCCTTGGAGGGGTCAGATTCTTCAAATCAAGCAACGAGACCCAGGTGACTAGTAGACAAGACCTCCTTTCCTAAAAAATTATGCAGATGAGGATTTTGACCATATTTTTGACGACCAGATGCATTGTTGTTGTTGTTCTTGAGTTTATGTTTTAAGGCTATAAAACATACCGTTAAGGCATCCGAAAAAGGTTTTTTTTATAAGAAGGTTTTGAAATAAAGAAACAAAGAAAGACTAGATCAGATTCAGTTTCTCAACTGTCTCTGTCTTGCTTCCCATTGCTCTTGGATGCTTATGTCATGTTCAATTGCAGCCCATGATCTTTCTAACTCAGTTCTATTGGTAGCTGTTTGTAGAATAGTGTTAAATAAGTTTAGTGCAATGCTGGTTTGATCCTAAATACCAGGTTCTACTTTAGGTTGTCTGCTGTTAGGAACTGTCATAGGTGATAGGGTTTTAAATGTTTGTAAAAGGGGTTTTTTATTGATTGGTTACTTCAAACTTTCAGAGTTGATATTAATGACACAACTTTAAAATCTAAAACAGTAATGTAAAAACACAATCAAGGCCGTTTCCTGGTTTGTGACAATTTTGAAATTGTAAACAATGAAACACAGTACAGAGAAATATAAGGCTTTTATCTTGAAAGAATCTTATATTTCAATTAACAATGATGAAAGAGAAACAAGATTTCTAACATAGTGAAATATTAAGAAACATAAGGTTTTATAGGTCTTAAAATCACTAAAGTAATTTCAGAGGAAAAACTGTAACACATTCAACATCCAAACCAATCCAAAATGATAAACAAAAATGTATATAACCTCAAATTGATTTACTTGCTAGAAACACACATTAAGAGGAAA
>JASDQU011405006.1:0-13549 GCA_032191745.1 Picea mariana | reverse complement strand
GGGTTATATTTTGTTTTGTGTAATCCTGGGAAGAATCTCAATCTTTTTCTTGGAAGAAGAAATAGTTTCAGTCTCGTTGCTAGAGGAATCTTTAAGGCTAAGTATATCTTTTTCAATTTGAGCAGCCTCCTCAAAGGCTTCTAACAACATTTCCTTTTTGGATCTTTTAACCCAGATAGCTATACTTTGATGTAGAGCTTTAGTGTAATAAGATATTACAAGACTTTCTGCAGGCATAGAATCTGTAGTGATTCTGTTCTTAAGCGTTAAAAATCTTTGATTAAAATCTTTAACTTTTTCTTTTGCATTCATTTTTAAATTTGAAAGATCCATGACTAAGACTTCTGGAGGTTTGCCATCTCCGAACTTTTCTAAGAAAATTGACTCAAACTTTTCCCATGATGCTATAGTACGAGGTTGTTGGGAAAAATACCAAGTGGACGCATTACCCTCAAAGGTGTAAGGAAACAACCTACAGACTACATCTTCATGTTCAACGTTGCAGAGTCTGATGTCTAACATAAATTTCTTGATATGGTCTTCTTCTATCTGTTTAGAATCGGGGTCAAACTTAGTAAGCCATTTTTCTGGATGCTTAGGCAAAGGATGATGAGGTCCAGGTACAGCTACAACATCTTGGTCTAACCATGGTCTAGCTGGGTTGTTCTGATTAGCCATTGGGGTAGTGGGTGTAGGAGGACGTGAAGGTGGATTGCCTTCATCCGAAGAGGAATCTCCCCTTGAAGAAGAAGGAGATGAGGGAGGTGGTGAAGGAGGAGGAGACGGAGGTATCCCAGATCCTCCTGCAGCAGGATTTGAATTCAAATCCGTAGGATTCACAGTGGGATCTATATCACCTAATTGTTCTCTGACTTCGAAGAAGTCTAAAGGTTGGCCCCACAGGCGATGTGGTTGCCTAAGGCTAGCAAAGGCTTTATGTGATTTAATAAGAGATTGTCTAAAAATTTCCTGTATATCACCGCCTGTAGGATTAGGGGTTGTTGGTTCAACTGTGATCTGAGGATCTTCAGTTGAAGTAGTTGTTGTTTGAGGGGGGATGTTATCTTGTGAATGGCTTCTAGTCACTATGGGTGTGTGATTAGGTGGGGGAGGAGTCTTGCGACCACCTTGTGCCATTAATTAAGCTTAGGCCCTCCTTCTAGCACCATTTGTTGACGGGAGAAATAGTCCATCCGTCAACTGGGAGAGTGGAACCGGTCCGGGGTTGTCTAAATAACCCAAGCCGTTTGGTATGGACCACCCTGACGAGTTTAACGGCTCCGTTGGCCGCTTTAAGGTCTCGTAAGGAAACCAAAGAGAAAAGTGATTTAAGCTAAATAATCTAAACTAAGGAAACTGGAAACTAATAAAAGAAACTAAAACAAACTAACTAACTAAATAAAAGAAATTAAACTAAATTAAAGGAAACTAGAAACTAATAAAACAAACTTAACTTAACTATGCTAATCTAACTATGAATTACTAACTACTTATATATACAATATACTAACTATGATTATAATAACTTAAATCAACTACTTAATTGTCAGCCGTGTTATTCCCTATTCACAAATGTACAATTATAGACAAACTACAGATTTGATTAAAACCTGCAAAACTCATGTGTTCGCTGCCCTAAGACAACCAAGAATCTATTTTTGTCTTTTATATTTTACGAAAAGGAAATAAAAACTACTGGAATTAAACAATCTAATCTATCTTACTGATATTAAACAATGTAATATAAATCTAACTAAACTAACTTTTATATTAAACTATTTAACATAAACAGTAAACGCCTAACTAATTGACCTGGATACGCTCCAACTCTGCCCTGTGTATGATTGCTTCGTAAGTTGTTTGCAGGAAGAAATTCACACCATTTATCCCTTAAGCTTCTCGCAAAGGATCGGCTATAATGCTTCCTGAAGTGGGTTACAGGACAAACAAGACATAAACGAAATCATAACAGTTTCCTGATTATAAATTTGTGCAAAAGGGAAACCTATTATGCAGCAAATTCATATATGATAATTCAATTCATAAAGAAGACAAAGCTATCATTTATAATCTGAATCCTTTAACTGTTATGTCTTTTATCAATTTTGAAGTAACAAGGTATGCATAATAATAAGAAATTATATCACTTGAATTCGATTTAGATAGCAAAGTAATACTAAACCAGAAACCAAAATGATATACAAAACTTGGAACAAAGTGTCAATGTATTGAAAAGAAAAAGCTATAACAATGTATCAATTCTGCTCCAGTTTGAATCAGCGTTACATATCCTTGTTCTCCCCAACCGAGGATGATCGATTATTACAAAATCATAGGTTTAAATAAGTTTTTCACAAGGTAAAACACCCTTGTGAATAATAGTAAACAGTTTTACACAATCTGGGAATAATCCCAAAATCCCTTAAACTAAGTTACTAAAAAGCAAGTAAAATCTGTAGATCATCCCCTAACTGCCCATAGTATCCATTGTAAATTCGAATTTCCCTGCAATAGACACCAGAATCAAGTTAGAAGATTGTTTTATTATAAAATAATAACAAAGTTGACTCTATAGACTTAGCTACAGAATCGTTTGATTCTGTAGCTGGTCTAGAATAGTAACATGACCAGATATAAATCAAATAAAATCAAACCCAATCATTTTTCAGTAATTAACACATTACTAATAATTAAATCAAATAAAAACGAATAGAATACAATCGGGACCGAGTATAGATACAATCGATGAAAAATAGAAATGCTCTGTTTTTCCAATTGTTCATAAAATCAAATCAAATCTTAACAAAAAGGTTCTAGGAATGCCATCAATGACAAACCAAATCGTATGAGATACAAACCAATATTATCAATTAGCATATGATCCATATTATTACCAACATAGAAAGCATTAACGATTTCACACATCATTGTATCCATAGAATCCAGCCACAGTTTTCATTTGTTGTGCTTCAAATAATTCACAAGTAAATTCATAATTGTAATTGCCTAAATAAAATCAGAACAACAGATCGATATCATTCTATTAAAAACACGATACATGAATTTCTTCCAATGTAATCGGACTAATTCCACAAATTCGACTCAACAGTCTTCACGTTAGATCACTCTATAGTCGATAACAGGGTTTTGACAGAGTCATCAAACAAGATATTTAATTATAGACACAAATCAAAAGATTTGATATAATCAACCCATTCCTGCAATCGAATCAAACACTCGTTATCATCGGAATACAACTCACATCGTAACAATTGTTATCCATTCAAAATTTGATTATGAAACAAATGACATACGAATCGGTCTCAACATAGAAATTATAATTAACACAGTCAACCAATTGGCTCATGGCATCGCGCAAGATATAATCAAATCGAACAGAGATATCGTTTGTGTTCCAAGAATAGAAAAACCATTAAATAAAAACATATTCAAATTCGATTATAGTCACTCAAACTAAATTTATTCACAACCAATCCAGAAATCGATAAAACTTATGCATGACAGAGCAAGTCAACCATACAAACAGAGCTTATGAAGACGCTGTATAAAAGGGGGAAAATTATACCATTACATTTGTTGAAGCTATGTCAATTTCGAATTGACTATTGCAGTAGCAGACTCAACATTTTTGAACAAGATTGATCCAGCAATCCGTTGATTTTTATCATTGGGCTGCACCTTAGCATTCCGACTAGTAAGCTTTGCTACTTGACTTTCCAAATCATGAATTTTGGATTGCAGTTTTGAAACGTCCAAATAATATCTTTCTAACCACAGTCCACATTGGTCGCAGGGTGAAGCAACCTTTTGAGCAGAAGGGGGGTTTGATGATTCCCCGAGGGTTTCATGAGGTGGCTTGATACCAGGGAAGTCAGGGTTATCCCGCAGACAAGGAGGCAAGTTATCAACGAAATCGTATGGAGTTTCGTCACCACAGAAGCCCTCTTCAGCGAGAAAATGCTCAATGCTCGAATCAGAGTCCTCATTGGCCATGATAGGCTCTGTTTTGGCAGGAGGTTTGGACTTATTTCTCTCCATGCAAGAGATCATCCTTGCATTTTTCTTGTTCTCAGAATTAGCAGCAGTCTTCGCTCTAGCCTTTGTGGTTATGGGCTTAGCAAATTTAGTCACAGCCATAAGCGAATTCACAGGTGAGTCAGGTTTAGGTTCGGGTAGTAAAACACTATAGGGTACAGGGGTAGACTTACCCTCAGATATCACAGGCTTATCGACCTGTGGAGGGTTTGATTCCTCAAAACCATTACGGTTGAGAAAATCGTGCCAGGAATCTTGACGTAACCCCAATTCATAAACAACCAACATTTTAATCAACCCAACATGAAAAAGGCTAGTATCAGCCTGACTTCGCTTATACTTCTTAGCCATTTTGAATAAACTTCGGTGCAGATAATGCGGCATGCTAAGCTCGAAACCCATAAATACCATTAACAAACGTAGATGAAACAGGAATACAAATCCATACCTGCCTTCACAAGTAACGAATTGCTTGAGAATCATCAAGAGATCATACCAGCGAGGTTTCAACATATTCGCAGGTAAACCTCTGTTGCACGACCTCACTGTCCGAGACTGAAATAACAGTGTCCACGGGACATCGTTTACTTTGTAGCTTTTGGACCATTTTTGACCCTTGACAGGTAGACTAGTTGCCAGGCTGAGAGATTGTTCGGTGATTTCAAGCTGGACATCTCCAACCTTGGCTCGGCAACCATCAAATGACAGTGCGAATTGCCGAGAAACAGAGATATTAAAACCATCGAACTTCATTATAAACAAAAGCCACCCAAATTCTTCAATATCGTTGTATGCACCATCGAATGTTAACAGCTCTTGGCATCCATTAGGTTCGGCCCTCACAACAGGAGCCATAACCTCTATTCATGGTAGGGTTCACACCGAATGAACAATGCACAGAGTGAATACGATAGGTTTTCAATAGTTTGAACGCTCGACGAGACCGAAAACAACTCCATGCGTGCGAAGGTGATGGGATTACCATCGCCACGCATTGCATTAATGACCTGTACAGAGCTGTTAAAACCATAATCATTTAAACAAATGCATCGACCAACAAATGGGTGAATCACCATTTCTACGTGCCATTCATCCGAGTCAGAACCAACACCTCATATGATAATTACGCGCCAAGTGTTAAGTTTCAGAAAAACATAGTACCAGCATTAACTATCGACCTAACGCGCCGGTTCCATCGTTCAATCAATCGCTCAATCACAGGGTTTACTGCTAATACATAGCTCGAGACTTATGAAACATTCATCGTATACCAACTTTGCAAACATAGTATGTCAAGTATCGATTTGTAAAGTCGGATATGATTAACTCATGCGCCTTGAAACCATTGATATCATACCTTATAAACTTGTCCATGTATTCGGTGCATATTGTATATGTTTGTATTCCAAAGTCTTAGGGCCACGTAATCAAAAATTTCTTCATATAATAATCAAGTGAAAATCCAAAACAAGGATAAAAGTAATATGACCAAATCCATTACACAATTTTCATAAGATCGGAACAAGACCAATAACTTTTATGCCCAAAGGTTTAACAATGAAATATATCCAAATGCGCAATCAAAGTAAGATAATGTTGAAGAACATAAGTTCGATAAAACCTTTAGCAGTCATGTGATAAACTAGTGATCAAGTATCTTTCAGCAAATCAACCAAAAACGACGACAATCTTAGCAACAAAAGAGGTGTTTTCACACTTGCAGTTGTGAAAAATGAGTCGAAATTGAATTGCAATGGTCGCAAAAATGAGACTAATGTCTAAAAGCACAATGCGACAATGATTTGTCGTAATACGACAAGGGGTGTAGGCAGCTTTTTGAGAGCAATCAAAAAAATTGGGTTGGCTGCCAACAGGCTCTTAATGCAAAAGATATTCTCGAAGATATACATTTAATGTTTGTACTTGAGCTTTCCCGGTATTTTCAAATATAATAGAAACTTACCAAATTGGACAATTGCCGCATTAAAGATCATTCATAAAAAGTTTAACTTTAAACCTTGTTTAAACGAATGATTAATTAGTGTTAATCTTGAATTAAATTTGAAAACATTCTTATCGGAGTTTTGGAACTTTTGATTTCAAGGAAATAAGTCATTGAAGAACCCCGATTGCCGAAATCACGATGTATTATTTAAGTTAAAACATTTTTATTATCTTAATTAATCCTGATTAGATCTTTTCAGGATTTCATTAATAGGAAGATCGGGGATCGGGAAATCGGGAAATTTGATGACATGAAATTTGCTTCTCCCAAAATTGTGAATCCCAATATCGCGATGTAATTTATTAACTCTTAATCATTTTTAGCAGTAATTAAATCAATTCAAAACTTTAATTAAGGATTAACTGTATCAGAAAATAAGGAAATCGGGAAACTTGATGACAAGATTATTTGACTTCACAAAACCACGAATCCCGATTTCGCAATGTGATTAACTTAAAGCTTAAAACCTTTTTAATTCTGAATTAATTAAATTACATTTTAATTGAGTTTTAAAGTGTCAGGAAATTGAGAATCGAGATTTCGCAGTTTAAGTTGCATTAAACATTTGTTCATTAAAAACTCCGAATCCAGATTTTCTGATTTAAATTAAAATTCCTTAATTTTTAAATCAGTGCATGTTTAAAAGATTATTTCAAGTATAGTTGGAAAACTTATATTCGTTTAGATTTTTATCATTCTTTGTCCAAAAATGAACCATAAAGGCATCGCAAATTCATCGGAGATGAAATTTTTTCTTTAGGAAATTTATAAAATGCAAAGACCCAAAGATACAAGTCTTTTATCCTTTAAGAATAAAAATTTCAAGGTTTGTTTCAATAGTTGTGATGACAAAAACCCGTGTGTGTTCTTGAAAAACATCGAGCACGATCAATATATGAGCCGAAACGAAGACTTTACGCTGGAAAATGACAATGGTATGGTACTCAAAATAGATGATGCACTATCTTAGGAGATTGAAGAATTCAGGAAAGGTTATCAAAATGCTATCTTGTAGTTCCAGAAAAGGTACAACCTCTGGAGCAAAGATGTACCTGCTGATCCACAACAAACTAACTCCATAAAGAAGACTACAACAAATGCACCTTCCACGAGCTGACCAAGACCAGACATCGCGGCCAAGGATGTGGCAGAAAAGGCCAAGTCGAAGGAGTAGATCCCCAATAAGGCTTTGGAGACAGGCTGGGAGATGAGTGGAAAAGAGGTAGAAAAAACTTGTTCCCCTTTTAATTTTGAACACGAAATGGCCAAAATCAAGATCTCTATCCCTTTCAATGAGATTATTAGAAAGGGTGAGTATCAGGAACAAATCATTAAAATGTTGAAAATGGGAGGGACCCTCGATACTCTAAACATTCAAGATGATAACCTTGCCATCCTTTTTGGTCTGTGCATCGAAGAGACAAGAGATGCTGAAGACATCCCTCTGTTCTATGTCAGTCTACATATTCATGGCCCGACCTTGCATAATTCCATGCTTGGAGGTCACTAGGCCATACAAGGACCTGTTCTCTTTTGATTCGAGGAAGGTCAAATGTTTGGGTCTTATCAAAGAACTAGTTGTATCATTGGCTCAAATCCCCACTAAGAACATGGTCATGGATGTGGTCATCCCAGACATACCCCTAAATTTCGGCATGCTTCTCTTGAGATCATGGGATGAAAAGTTGAAAGGTACTTTACAGATGGATATGACATATGCCACTATCCCTGTCTTCGACCATGACAGAAGGTTGTACATAGAAGTGTTGCTGAAATACATGGCAAGCAACAAGACACAACCCCACAATCATCCTATATATGTCGTTGATAGCGAAGTGGGTTCTTCTATATTCTACAATGACTTTAGCTTCAGAGAAGAAGAATCGAGGACCTTCACAACAACTGAAAATGAAACTGCACAAGAAACAAGAGAGTGTGTCGACCTAGAAGACCGCGTAGAAAATGGGGTATGGAACATGAGTTTTGACAGTGTAGTCAGCACAGAAGGATCTGGGGTTGGTATATGGGTGAGCCCCCCAGAGGCAAGCACAAAGTTGCATTCGTACAAGATCACGTTTGAATGCACTAACAACATGGCTGAGTATGAAGCGCTAATATTGGGCTTACAAGTTTTGAAAGAAATAGGCGTGCAGAGGATTTTCGAGTTAATCATAAATCAGGTGAAGGGTGTGTATTAGACCAAACACCCCAGACTACAAGCGTACAAAAATTTGTCTTTGGACCTTCTCGAAGGATTTTTAGAGTATGACTTGACTACTATCCCTAGAGAACATAATCATATCGTTGATGCGTTGGCCACCTTGGCCTTGGTTTTCAGGATTCCAATTCTTCAATATAAAAGGTATGAAATCAAGTTCAGCCATAGGCTGGAAGCACTTGACAACATAAAACAATGGCAAGTGTTTGAAAATGAAAAGCAAGTGGAAATATTTCTCCTTATGAGTGACGAGTTCGCTAACACAAACATTGACGGGGAATACTGCAGCGATGAATGTGAGAGCATAGATGCATGCAGTGATGACAACCCTTTCCAAAACTAGATCGTAGGAAGGGATATAATGCAACTGAAGAACAATATAATTCCAAAGGGGTTAGTGCCGCTAGAAAATATGTTTGACAAAAATGATGTGGCTAAAAACCCCAAGATCATCGCAAGTGAAGACGACGTGGAGGAATGCAACATCAGGACTGAGGAAGATCCGAAGATGGTAAAATTATCAAAGACACTCAGTCCATAGGTCAAGAAGGATTATGTAAATCCCATGAAGGATTTCTCATATGTATTTGCATGGATCTATGATGACTTGAAATTATATGACACGAAGGTGATCCAACATGTTATCCCTCTCAAGGAAGATCATAAGCCTTTCAAATAGAAGCTGAGATGGATAAATCCCCTGTTACTGCTACTAATCGAGAAAGAGGTAAAGAATCTTTTCAACGCCAAAATTATTGTTTCTTTAAGATTCTCAAAGTGGGTAGCTAACCTAGTACCTGTAATAAAGAAAAGTGACGAGATAAGACTTTGTGTGGACTTCCGAAATTTAAATAAGATGTCTATGAAAGACCACTACCTCCTTCCCAAGATGGAATAAATCCTGTAAAAGTTAGTGGGATCTCAAAAGATGTCTATGATGGAAAGGTTCTTAGGATATAACCAAATCATAGTCCACCCAGACGAGAGAGAGAAGACAACCTTCACCACTCTGTGGGGAATGTTCATGTATCCTAAGATGTCGTTCGCCCTGATGAATGTTGGTGCCACCTTTCAGAGGGAAATGGACATCACGTTTTCTGATGAAAAGGATAAATTTATCATGATTTATATAGATGATATAACACTGTATTCTTCCTTTGACAAACAACATCTTGATCACCTGAAGAGGGTTTTCCAGAAATGCAAAATGTTCGGCATATCACTGAATCCAAAGAAATCGCATTTCACGGTGGAAGAAGGAAATATTTTAGGGCACATCATTTCCAAAGAAGGAATTAAAATAGACCCCATAAGTGTTTAAGGTATCTTGAAGATTGACCCCCCGCGCAGTAAAAAGGAGGTACAATCTTTCTTGGGCAAGGTGAATTTTTTGAGGAGATTCATCCCAAACCTGGCAAAAATCATAAAACATATAAATTGCATGCTCAGGAAGGGAAATGAGATTAAGTGGAACCCGGAGGCCAAGAAATATTTTAAAGATATCAAATTGGCACTAACTAAATCCCCTGTGCTATCCAGCCCAGACTTTACGAAATATTTCCTCCCTTTTTCATTCGCCTTAGAACACACTATTGTTGGCGTACTGTTGCAGAAGGACGAACATGATTCTAAGGAACCCATAGCCTACTTCAGTCGGACACTGCGCAATGCTCCCCTAAGGTATGATATTATGGAAAAGTAGGCATATGCCTTAGTAAAATATTTGAAATAATTTAGGATATACATACTGCACTCTCATGTCATCACTTGTGTGCCTAGCAGTTTAGTAAAGGACATCCTGACTCAACCTGAATTGGAAGGAAGGAGAGGAAAGTGGTCAAAAGAATATGAATATGATCTAATTAGAATATGATCTTGAGATCAAGCCTACAAAGGTGGTCAAAAGTAAAGGCCTCACAAAGTTGATGGTGCAGTCATATTGTGACGCTGTAGTAATGAACTTCATTGCCAATCTGTCGGAATGCCCTCAAGAAGAAAAAGTTGTGCAGGTGCCTCAGCGTTTCATTGTTCACCATGGTATGTAGACATCATATATGTATTTGAGAATCTCCAAGCCCCTCTAGGCATGAGTAAGACTAAGGAAAGATTCCTCAATCTTAAAGAAGTTAAGTTGTACGTCTTAGACAATGCACTATACTGGAAAGATCCTAGAGGAATATTATTAAGTTGTTTACTGGAGGACGACACGAAATGGGCCATATAGAAATTTCACATAGGGGACTACGAAGGGAACTACTATTGGAATACCACCGTGCACAAGATACTGAGGGTGGGTTATTACTAGCTGATGATATTCGCTGATGTATATAAAGAGGTCTCCAGCTACCACGAGTGCTAGATTTTCGATGGGAGGAGAAAGCTACAGTCCCTGTCATTAAAGCCAATCTCAATCAAAGTGCCTTTCATGCAATGGGGCCTAGATTTCATAGAAGAGATAAATCCTCCATCCTCTGCGCAACATAAATGGATTGTCATGGCCACCGATTATTTTACGAAATGGATTGAGGCAGTCCCCACAAAGCAAGAAACTAACATAGTCATCATACAGTTCCTGGGGATGAACATCTTGTCAAGGTTCGAGTGTCCTCTTAAAACCATAATAGATAAGGTGGCCACATTCAAGTCTAAAAAGATGGAGAAGTTCTACCAGGATTATAACATAACCCTCGGGCATTCCACAACATATTATCCATAAGGAAAAAGGTTAGCGGAATCCTCAAATAAGGGCCTGACCAAGATCATCAAAAGTATCTTACAAGACAACAAGAGAGCCTGGAATAATAATCTTATCTACATGTTGTGGGAAGATCAGATTACCACCAAAAAATCCATATCAACGTCACCTTTCTAGATCGTTTACGGTGCAGACACAATTTTCCCCACTGCACTAGGACCACCCATCAAGAAGTTGTTGCAATAGCTAGAGGTTGAGACAAATGATGCACAAAGGAGGATAAACCAACAGATTCACACACAGCAGGTGAGGGAGAAGGTGTATAATCGATCTTAGCTCCATCAAGAAAGGATAAAGAAATATTTTGACAAACTTTCCAAACAGGGAGATTTCTAGGTAGAAGATTTGGTGTTGATATGGAACGCGAGAAATGAAGGTAAAGGAAAGCACGAAAAGTTCGATCACCTTTGGACAGGGTCATACAAGATCGATGCGTACTGTGAAGACATTTCTTATTTCCTAGAAGGACTGGATAGAGTGTGTCTTGGTTGGGGGCTTGTAAACGACAGGTTTATTAAACATTACCTGACGAAATAAAATCCATTTAAGTCATTTGTCATTGTAAATAGTCATTTTATTTTTGCATTGAGTCAATAGGTCAGTAGAAAATTGAAGCCCGAAGTGAAGGCCCTAAGTTTATGCTGAAGTCTTAGAAGCTATTTCAATGAGTCTAGTTTGTTTTCTATCTGTCATTTATATTTCTTAGTGTCTAGAGGTCGAATAAATCCCAAGGGTTAGGCACCTAGTCTACTGTTCTTTGCTACCTCACAGGGGGGATAACATCCCCGTTGCAGCCAACTATTAGCGCCATCATATTTCTTTCCATTTAGATTCAGTTTTGAGTCATGTTATGACCCATGCATCCAAACATATGAAGTGAGGTACGTAGCACCATGAAGCTAAAGTCAGCAAATGGTCGGTTGGCCCTTCGAAATGGGAAGGGGTGTTAGAGTCGAAAATTGTATAAGTGGTACGGATATGTCTTTTCCAGAAAGTCAAATATTGTTGGGAAACTAGTATCTACGTACTTAGGTCAGGTCAAGTAGTTATAGGGTTTGTGTTGGAAAGTGCAACAGTTATTATTAGTTCATCATGAAGGTCGAAGGAAAGAAAACTCACGACATTCATATTACGCACCTCCAGCAAGCCTTATCACTTGCATCCTACACACGGGGATTTTCCTTGGACAACCTAAAACTCTACTTGGAACATCTCGTCGCCATAAATTCATTGTCCTCCAGTATGATCTTTTTCTCCAAGTTGATTCGTTATAAATATCAGATGATCGAAATTCTCCACCATCATAGAACTAACCCATAGCTCTATTCACGATTCTCATTACCAGTCTAGCCTATTCAAAACCTTCCCTCCTCTGCATTTGTTAAATTCACTGTATGCGGGATACTCCTAGGTTGCACCATGGAACCCTCTTAGAGAGCAGGAAAGGGTGCATGAAGAATTATACTAAAATATCCGAGCCCCAAAAGGACTGGGATTCATTCTCACCTACGACAGCCATCCTTAGAGATGTGAAAGAAACCTTCCTCTTACTTATAGAGAGGGTCACGTCAGATCATGAAACAACCAAAGAAGAGAAATTCATATAGGAAGGGGAGATGGTAAGAGCCCCCTCCTCCCAAAAAAAACTACCTCGAAGGAGAGGTAGGCCAAGAAAGAACAAAGAGATCATGAAATCTCAAATTTCAGTAGAACCGCGTGTCAGATTGATAGTTGAATTACTACTCAGATGCGCCATCCGACCAAAACCTGCTGGGAAATCGAGCTGCGAAAGTGGGAATAGAGAATGGAGTGAATATTTCATGGGAGAAAATGAGGAAGCACCATCTCAGCAGCTGAAGCAAGCAAAGCTAGCTATTTCCGAGCTCTATCAGGAAAACAGGGAATTAAGGTGACAACTAGCGACGAAGATCGTAGAAGGGTCAGCTGCACAGAGTCACAGAGGGAATGTGGCATGGTTGAAAATGTAGCTCAGAGAAGTGTAGGACCTTATTGTACAACTGTGAGAGGTGCAAAGGTTAGCAGAAGAAAGGCACACAAATCATCCCAGAGAAGGCGAAGTGGTCGAAAAGGAAATCCACGTGGCTCTTACCAGTACACAAAAAGAGAAGGTTTAGCATATGTGATTTTCATAGTGACAATTTTGAGTGATATGTGTTCTCTGAATTATCATACCATTTTGATAATGACCAAGAGAATCAAACAGTTGTTTACTGCACGCAATTTTGTAGTGAAGGAGCGCGTAACAGAAAGCAAAGACATTATTACAAACAACAAAGTTTTTAACAGACACCTGTTCACTAGGATACTTGATCAAGGGGATACAATGACACAGTTTTCCCCACATCAGAACCTAATTGACAAGCAGACCCTGTGGTGAACATGAAGACAGTCATTAGTGGATAGGTGTGATTATTTCCTATTTTTGGATAGTACCATACAAAGAGTCTCTAATGCATGTTGTGCATTCTCTTTTAAGGTCCTAACCCGCACATAG
>JASDQU011405005.1:21830-34580 GCA_032191745.1 Picea mariana | reverse complement strand
AGGAGACAGGGCTACAAAGAAGACTGGTGTGGAAGCTAAAATTCCTTAACCTAGTAATAAAGAGGTGCGTGAGGAGTTTTAAAAATCAAACGACACATAAATTGGAAACTATAGAAGAGGAATTATAGTCTCTGTATCAAGCCTCCCTTACACATCTGAAGAGTGGGGATCTTATTGTTATGATCAAACAAAACAAAGAGAAAATATTACAAATACTAACAACAGAGGAAGATTCTTGGTGCTAGAAGAGTCATGTGATCTGGTTAAAAATTGGGGATCGTAACACAAAGTTTTTTCACCACGTTGCAAGAGACCAAAAAAACCGTAAGTAGATTTGGGATTTACATACGGAGGTCGGTTTTGAAATTTTGGGTCAACAAGAATTAAAGAAGGAAGTGGTTAATTTTTAAAAACATTTGGGCTCGACATTAGGAATTATTAATGAAGACCAGACTTCTCTAGCCAGTCTTTATCCAAATATGGTTTCAGAGGAAGATGCAAGACTGTTGGAAAAGTTGTGCTCTATTGAAGATCTTTTGAACATACTAAAGGATTTTTCAAAAGATAAAATCCTAGGCCTAGATGGATGGAATGTGGAGTTTTTAATCCATTATTTTGAGCTTCTGGGTGAGGGTTTTTGGCCCTCGATGAAGTTTTGTGGAAACATTGCTCATGTTTGACCATTTTTGGGACTTCGACAGGCTAGTCAAAGATGGAGCACCCAAGCAAAGCGGAGATCACGGGATCTCACCCCCTTTTTGTGGTATTTTTTGGTTTTAGGGTTTATTTAATGGGTATGGGATGTCATCCCATGGTTTTACCCATGTTTAGGCATACTTTGTAATGTATAAATAAGTAGCTAGGTGATGTAATAAAGCCCCGTGGCTTTGTGCAAGTAAGTAACTACTAAGTTTTGATCAACTTTGTGCAAGAACCTGTGAAGGTTGATAAGTGTGAATAGTTGTGAATGTTTTGTGCATACTGTATGTAAGACTTGCAGAGCTAAGTGCAAGTGGTTGTAGTTGGCTTTCTGCCTTGATCTAATTCAAGGAAGGAAGATCTGGTGAGGTGCGTGCATATATCCTGTCTCTTGGGGAGTTGGCTTTGTGGCTTTGCGCACAGGAGTAGAGGAATGTAAGAAGCTCAAAGATCAATATAGAAGAAGAAGATTTGGTGGACGTAGCCCCACACTGGGGTGAACCACGTATATCCTGTGTTGATGTGCTTGGTGCTATGTTGTTCATGGATCTATTTTCTTAGTTCATTGTTCTTCATGTATAGTAGGTATATCCATTTATGCTTGGTGCGTTATATATGAATGAATGCTAGATCTATTCTTATGCTATGTGCTAAGTTATTGGAAGTGTTAGATCTTGATTATTACTGTGTTGATATGTAATTAGGGTTAATCTATGATATGAATAAATATCATAATCTACTGCATATTGTTGGTTAAGTGATTTGTTAATCTTTGTCCCAGCTAGGTTGTAGACATTTGAGTCCTGCAAGCCCCCCTTCCTCTACCTCGGCTGATACTTCATCTGCTTTGTAGGTGCTGCCAAAAGGTCCGGTAGTTAGGGTTTTTTTGGTGCATTGTTGAAGCGTTGAACCCTGTGTTTTCCCCTGTGCCAAAAAATGGTTCTGTTGTCGGGACCTGAAATTGTGATGGTTGGGAACTGAAGAAAAAAGAAATCTATGTGCGTAGATCTGTTGTTGTAGTGTGCAGTATTCTACTTGAATTGTGAATCTTTGTGCTAAAACAGAAGTCTGATCTGAAGAAAATAGTTAAGATCTTAAAGCTTTGTTCTCTGATAAAGGTATGATAAGTGGAAATTTTTTCTTCGAAAGTATGAATCTAGGTATGTTTGACATATTTTTTTCTAGTCTGAAAACTAGGGAACAACTAGAAGAAAGAAGATTTGATCTGAATAGATTTGATAGAAATGGTGAAAGATATGTTATTCCTATGAATAGAGAGAATTTTTGGACTAAGAAGTGGATGCAAGAACCTAGAAAGAATTTTTGCATATTGCAGGTCCATTACTGTGATCCCAGTGTGAAGTATAGAAAAGGTTGTGAATCGTTTAAGAGGAAGAGAGGATTGACATTGTGTTATAACTACAGAAGATCAGGGCATATTGCTAAGGGATTCCCTAGTACATGTCCTATTTTTCTTTGTTGTAAAGTTGTTGATCATAAGGTTTTGGATTTCCCTATAATCATTGCTAAAGTTGAAAATATGAACCCAAAACAAGAAAACTACGAAAAAGGTCAAGAAACTAAGGATATGTTAAAGAATAAGAAAGAATCAGAGACTATGTTATTACAGCTGAAAGAAACACTGAATCATCACCAAGACATCAGTTTACCAGAGATATTAAAAGAGAAGCAATGCATAGAAGCAAGAATAGGAGACTTTAACATAGACTGTGTTCTGGATGAGGAAACACAGGTGAATATCATGCCAGAAGGCACTTGGGAAATTTTGGGAAAGCCTGCTATGATTCCTTCATTAGGAAGGATATGATTGTTTAAAGGAAATATGATAACCCTATGTGGAAGAGTTACTAATGTACCTATGATTTCCCATGGAACATCAACCAAAGAAGAATTCTAAGTCATTAAATTTGTTGAGAACAACACCCCTTTTTCACTTTTGTTAGGAAAGACTTGGATTGAGAAAGATCAGATTCAGAGGAAAGAAGAGGAAGAAGCTATAGAATAGAAAAAGAAAGAATTAAAGGACTTCATAGCCAAGAAAATAGAGTGACTAGTACAAGAACAAAAGGACAAGTTGAAGCAATTGAGGGCTAGATACTTAGCTGTCAAAGTTGAAAGAACGTAGGAAGGATTGAAAAACCTGTCCATGTAGGATAGAAGAGAACCTACCCCAGAAATAGTAAGAGAAGAGGTATCACATTTGGACCCTCTGAAAGACCCTCAGCAAAGCAAAGTTACTACGCTAAGAGAATATAAGAACATGAATGCAACGGGGAACCCATTGACTCAAATCACAGGGAAGAAGGCAAGAAAACTCAACAAGAAGAAAGAAAGGTTAGAAAGACTGCAGGAAGTTCCAAAGGAGACTTTGCAGAAGGTAGGCTTGCAGAACTGGAGCCTCTCCGAAATAGTAGAACAACGCAGAATGGCACTTCACCACAATGAAGCTATATGCCCATTCAGGGCATCCTGACTGTTAGAAAGACACTCTAGAATGGCTAGAAATGCAGTTATTGCTGGAAAGATCACCATTGGACCATTGATACCATGCCATAATAGATGGATTCGTATTGATTAAGTCATTTTGACTAGTTGAAGGAACCCGTTACGAAGTTGATTATTTAATTTATTCAATGATGCACTGGGACCACTTTTGCAAACTGAGATATTCGAGCTAGCAGAGAAGTGATTTCATACCACATTTTGTTTCTAAGACCTTTCCACCGATTCGATTACCTTGAGTTTCCATTCACCTACCCAATATATTTGATTATGAGCATGTATGTTAGGTGACCTTAGCGCATTAGAGAAATCCGTAGAAGAAATTTTGATTGAACTTATGGCTGAGAAAGTCATATCTGCAAAAATACATGCTCATTGATGGGAGGATTGCAAGCATCTTCCTCAACTTCACGTTGATCTGTGTCATCCTGAATCGTGATGGAGAAAAGAATCAAGCACCACGATGACCTGGAAAACGCAAAGCAGATCCCGTCAATCTTGTCTGACTACATCCCACCCCTGGATGGAATAGTTAGTCATGACAGTGTCTCGCGTGACTTCGAGTACATGTTGATCACTGCGTACCTCCCAAAGGGGATACATGCAGTTGGACCACAGCTGGGATTGATCCCAGAACTCAAGTTTAGTGATTTCAACCTCGGAGACCGAAATAATTATGTGATGCTCGCACCACATAGATACCTAAGTAATATGACTGGGAAGAAGCCCAAGATAGTTCCCCAACCATGGATTAAAGAGATCATGTGGTCGACGACCTTAAACGTGATGAAGATCCCCCACTTTGGAAAACATCAGGAGGTTAATGCATGTGTTAAACTCCTCCTGTCATGCTACCATGGAGGTTATCTCTAGTTAGATAGGTGCATGACTGTGGATCTGGTGTTGATCCACCTGATCACTGGATTGAGCATGCAGAGACCAGACCCTCACCAGTTCTACCCAGGGAAGGCTACATATCACTCCCTGGCATAGCATATCAAGGAGACCTATGGTGATGTGGATAAGGGGAAGTGAGGCTACAAAGTATCCTCCATATAGTATTGCGCAATGTGCCTAGATTGTCATATGATAGCAGGCAAGCTCATCAGAAAGAACTGTCGTATGCAAGTCACAAGGTTCATAGTTGACCTTGCAGGGAAGTGTGTCGAAGGGATGCAAATGAACTAGATGAGCTACCTCATCAACAAGTTGGAGAAGGACTGTTGTGAAGTGTAGGACCAAGGCTACAAATTTCACTTCAGGTGGTTGTTGATCCTCATTACCTTTGTCTCTTGGGAGATTTCGGAGGGAGAGGCATTCCCAAAAGTCAAGCCATCAAAGCCACTAGCCACAATGTTCTCTACCTTGAGGTATACGAGTGATATGGTGAAGAAATTTAAATCAAATGCGGTGTTCAACACTTACTATATACAACTCACACGTGCCATTGAATCATTCCACTGAATTAATTTGAACACCCTGCATACTTACATGTCGCTAGCGAAGTTCCACGTAGATGGCCACTTCATCTACATCAATACGTACAGGGATGAAAGTAAAGAGCAGCTGCAGTCATATTATAATTTGACCAAGGAAGACCTGGAAGAGATCACTAAAGAATGGCCAGTTGAATTCCTTGTACCGATTGAAGATGTAGAAATATCTTACCCCGACCTCATTGGAAGTCCTATGGTTATCCGGACTGAATATGATGGACTAAGTAGCACAAAGAAAAAGAAGAAAAAGGAAGAAGTGCAGGACATAGACAGTGCATCAGAGGAAATTGTGCCTAAATCACCTAGAGGAGGAGGAGGCGATGACGTAAACCAAGAGGAGGAAGGGGAATAAGACACGCAAGAAAAGGGAAAAGTGACATTGACAAAGGACCCCTTTATAGAGGTCGAGATGTCAAATAAAAGGAAGGTTTCTCCACAGAAACCCTCAGTGCAGAAGAAGACCCGAGCCAATAATCCTCAGTCATAGAATGTGCTCACCGTGAATGATGTTGATCTCATCCTCAGAGTTGTAGAAGATGCTTCAAAGGAAATATTAAAGTGACATGAAGAAAAGAAGGAGATTATGTATGAAAAAATTGAGGTGGAGTTGAAAGGGATACAACAAGTTAGCCAGTCGAGCCACGCAGTGTCTACTGCACCATCCTCAATAGAAAATATATAATTGGAGGATGAGCCCACCCAGTTCCAAATATTAGCAGATGCAACGGAGTCTCTCCTTCATCGAGCCCAAGAAGACAGGGAGTAGACAACATAGGCCTTGAAGAAAGAAAAGGAGGAGGTCCTAGAGCAACTTCTGGTTGCGCAGAAAGAGAAAGATGACCTTAGGGTGAAGTTTGAAAAGGACAGAGAGAATATCCAAAAAGAGAAAGACTAGCTACTTGCAGATCAAACTGTGGTCGAGGAAGCTGTGACTAGAGAAATTTACTCCTTGTCGGTCTTGGCATAGATATAAGAAGAGACAGTCAAAAACCAAGTGGGGAAGCTCATTGAAGCCATTCAACAACTTCAAGCAAGAGTAGCAGAGTTAGAACTTCAAGCAGTGTCAAGCATTCCATAAGAAGTGAGAGATTAGAGGGGAGAAAATGTTAGGAGCATGTTGGGTATGTGTTATATTCTTTGCACAAGTAGTAGTGTCACGTGCCTCGGGAAATGTGTCAAATATTTAGGTGGTTTTATGGCACATGGTTTTTGCTGATGGTTTTCTATTTCCAGTTAAGGAATTAGGGTTGTGGACTAATCCAGGTCATTTGGGTTAGGGTTTTGGATGCCACTAGATCCTATATGTAGATTTTATTGTAAACAATGTAACATACATGAAATAATATAGAATATGCTGGTTTTCCCGGTTTGGGTTTCCAGGGGAAAAATCTCTATGTAATGTTTGTATTCGTCATTGTATATTTTGTGTTCTTTTACTGAATATATGTTTGCAGTAGATATTGTACAAGGTTAAAATATACATTTGGTATTAGAGCTTTGTTGGCTTCAGAGGGACACCTTTGTGGTCAATGGTTTGGCTCAGGACTATGATAAGCCTTGTTACAGTGGGAGATCTGTGGTATTGAATTTTCAGGTGAAAAGAAATGGCAAGCAATTCAAAGATGGAGATCGAGAAGTTTAATGGGAATTTTTTTGAGTTGTGGAAGCTCAATATGGAATATTTGTTGGTGGACCGAGTCATTGGATCACGATAGATCCAAGTACTGCACCTACAGGAACTTCAACATATGACTGGAAAAATTTGGATTGGAAGGCAAAAAGCACACTCCGTCTATGTCTCTCCGATTCAGTATTAGTGAATGTGTCAGAGGAAGCTACAACCAAGGATTTATGGGAAAAGTTGGGGAAGTTGTATCAGTCTAAGTCCCTGGTAAATAAAGTATTCATGGGAAAGAAGTTGTATAACTTGAGGATGAGAGATGGAGACTTAGTGGAAGAGCATTTGAACACCTTCAATACTGTGGTAAGTCAGTTAGTATCTGTTGAGATTAAAATTTCATATGAAGATAAATGTATTAGTTTATTCTGTTCTTTACCAAACTCCTGGGATAGTCTAGTTGTGGACATAGGTAGTAATACAACTTCCTCGAAGTTTGAAGAAGTGGTCTCATGCTTGTTGTCGAAGGAGATGAGATAGAAGGATATGGAAAGACATAACACACACACATTATTTGCAAGAGGATGTTCCCAGAAAAGGAATAGATCCAATTTATCAAGTGGGACATCTAAGTCTAAGGGTATATATAAATATCCTAGAAAGTTTTTAAGGGTATGTTGGAGATGTGGAAAAGAAGGGCACTACAAGAACAAGTGTAGATCCAAGGTTGAGAAAAGTAAGGGATATGAAGAATCTCATTCTACCTAAGAAAAGACCTCCAAGGAAGAAGGAGGGGCTGTGTACTTGTATTGTTCAAGAACACATGCTGATCATGAGGCATGGTTGGTTGACTATGGGGAATCCTTTCATATGACTCCACACAGGGAGTGGTTCCATAAATATGAAAGGTATGATGGAGTTAATGTTTTCTTAAGTGATGATTCGATAGCCAGAATCATAGGAAGAGGAAAATTCAAGTTGAGGCTCATAGATGGAAGGATTAGAACACTGCCTGATGTTCTCTACATCCCAGGTTTGGCCAGAAATTTGATTTATATAAGAAAAATGGATGATGTAGGGGTAAAAAGAATATTTGAAAAGGAAACCTGTAGGATGGTTCGAGGAGCAATGGTGTTGCTAAAAGGATTTTGGTTTGGAAATATGTATAAGCTGGAAGGAAGAACTATTAGTTATTGGTGTAATAGTTCCATTGTTCTTGATATTGGAGCTGAAGAAGAAAGAACTCATATAGTCTCCGGAGAAAAGGTTATGTTGTGGCATCAAAGACTGGGGCATATTGGAGAGAAGGGTCTTTGACTACTACACGGTAAAGGTATGGTTGAAGGTATGTCTAACTACTCTTTGGATTTTGATTTTTGTGAACATTGTCTATATGGTAAACATAATCGGGTAAGATTCCCCTCTAGTGCAAAGAAGGCACAAGGAATCTTACAGCTAGTTCACAATGATGTTTTTGGACCTGTGTCGGTACCATCATTAGGAAAATCTGTGTACTATGTGTCATTTATAGATGACTTCTTGAGGAATACTTGGATATATTTCCTCAAGAAGAAATCCGAAGTCTTTGACAATTTTAAAGAGTTTAAGGCTCTTGTTGAGAATCAGATAGAGAAAATAATTAAGGCACTAAGGACAGATAATGGTGGATGGTTCTATGGGAATGAATTTGAAGAATTCTATAAGAAGTGCATTATAGAAAGGCATAAGACTACTCCATATAAACCTCAGTAGAATCGAGTTGCAGAAAGGATGACTAGGACATTGATGAAAAAATCAAGGTGCATGCTCACTGGTGTCGGGCTAGGGAAAGAATTCTGGGCAGAGGTAGTGGGTACTACATGTTACCTAATCAATATATCACCCTCATCAACGTTGGATGACAAGACTCCACAAGAGGTATGGACTAGTAAGGAACCTTCTCTCACACATCTCAAGGTATTTCACTATGATGCATGTGTTCATGTTCCAAAGGAAAATAGGAGTAAGCTAGATAAGAAGGCCAAAAAGTGTATCTTTATTGGATACAAAGATGGTCTCAAAGATTATAATCTTTGGAACCCAGAAACTAAGAACGTAGTGTATAGCCAGGATGTGTTATTTAGAGAAATGAAAGATGTTGTTAAACAGGAAGTCCTACCAAGTATGAAAGAACCGGAGAAAATAGAGTTTGATTTAAAATATGATGAGTTAGACTCTACAGAAGAACAAGAATAAGAAGAAGAATATCCTCATACTCAAGTATTGAGGAGATCGTTTCGAGAAAGAAGGCGACTGAAAAGGTATACTCCATCTGATTTCCATTCAAATTTTTCTTTGTCTATTACTGATGATGATCCTAGAACTGTCAGGGAGGTAGTGGATTCAGAGGATGTAAATCTCTGGAAAAGGGCCATGAATGGAGAAATGGAATCTTTGGATAAGAATGAGGCTTGGGATCCAGTGGAGTTGCCAACTAGAATAAAGCCCATTGGAAAAAAATGGGTATTTAAAAGGAAGTTGAATGCAGAAGGAAAAGTGGAGAAATACAAAGTGCGGTTAGTAGCAAAGGGTTATTCCTAGGTTGAGGGAATTGATTTTGGTGAGATTTTTTCTCTTGTTGCCAAGTTAACCTCCATAAGATTTATGCTATCTATTGTTGTTGCATTTGATTTTGAAATAGAAGAAATGGATCTGAAGACAACATTCCTCCATGGAGATCTAGAAGAATAAATCTATATGAATCAACCAGAAGGTTATGATGTGAAGGGAAAGAAGGAGCTGGTATGCAAGATGAAAAAGTCCCTGTATGGTTTAAAACAATCATCAAGGATGTGGTGTCAAAAATTTGATACTTATATGTTGGGACATGCTTCACAAGAAGCAAATAGGATCACTATGTGTATTTTAAATTAATTGGTGATCATTTGATTTATTTGGTCTTGTATGTGGATGACATGTTGCTGATATGAAACAACAAGGATATTATCCAGGATGTGAAAACTCATTTGTCCTCTAAATCGACATGAAGGATCTGGGTGCTTCAAATTTCATTTTGGGCAAGGAAATTACAAGAGATTGGAAAATGAGGAAACTCTAGTTAAATAAGAGAAAATATGTTGAGACAATATTGCAGAGGTTAATATGTAGGAATGTAAACTGGTCAAGGTTCCTATTCCTACTGGTGTAAATTTATCTATGGATCAGTGCCCCAAGACATATGAAGAGGAGGAGGACATGTCTCGTGTTCCATATGCAAGTGCAGTTGGTAGTTTGATGTATGCAATGGTGTGTACTAGACTGAACATTTCACATGCAGTGGGAGTTTTGAGTAGGTATATGTCAAAACCAGGGAAGGAGAATTGGACAACAGTAAAAGGGGTAGGTATTTGCGTGGCACTGCTAGCTATGGTGTTTTCTACGAAGGAAGACTAGGATTGGACATAGTGGTAGATATACATGGCTTTGTGGATGCATACTGGGCTAGATATCTGGATCATAGGATATATACAAGTGGGTATGTGTTTAACCTGTTTGGAGGAGAAATAAGTTGGATGAGCAAAAGACAGGCTATAGTGGCACTTTCAACTACAGAAGATGAATTTATGGAAGTCACTCATGCAAGTAAGGAAGAAATATGGTTACATAGATTGTGTTCAGGTATTGGGTTGGTATAACAAGATTTAAGGGTATATTGTGACAGTCAAAGTGTAATTTTTCTGGTGAACAACCCAGATCATCATTCAAAGACAAAGAATATTGATATTCAATATCACTTTTTGAGAGACATGGTTGAAGAAAATAATGTATTTTTGATGAAGGTGAACACTTTGAAGAATGTTGTAGATTCATTAAAAAAATATGTGAGCACTGAGAAGTTCTCTTGGTGTAGAGGATACACGGGCATTGTTGCCCTGGATTGTTGACTATGTAACCCTGTAAGCCCCTGTATGCAAATAAAAAACTAAGTGGGAGAATGTTGGGTATGTGTTATATTATTTGCATGAGTAGTAGTGTCACATGCCTTGGGAAACATGTCACATATTTAGGTGGTTTTACGACACATGGTTTTTTTCGATGGTTTTCTATTTTCGGTTAAGGAATTAGGGTTGTGAACTAATCCATGTCATTTGGGTTAGGGTTTTGGATGTCGCTGGCTCCTATATGTATATTGTATTGTAAAAAATGTAGCATACATGAAAAAATATATAATATGTTGGTTTTCCCGGTTTGGGTTTCCAGGAGAAAAGTCTCTGTGTAATGTTTGTATTTGTCATTATGTCTTTTCTTTTCTTTTACTGAATATTTGTTTGCAATAGATATTGTAAAAGTTTAAAATCTACAAAGCGTGGTAGAAAGAATCAGAGAGTTGGCCTCAGAATGTAAGGAAATAAGTGCTTGAAGTGTGCAGACCTATGAGTACCTTCCAGAAGACTCGGAGCTGAGGGCATTGGAGGCACCACTCCAGGAGGTGAAGCAACAGATGTCGATTGTGCAAGCACAGTTGAAGTTTCTTACTGCGATGGAAAAGATGAAGAGGTTGTAGGACCAATGCACATTTTTGCAGTAGGTAATTTCCATCCAGAGAAGAGTTATGGAGGTGACACAGAGACTCCAGTCGGTGAAGGACGAATCATGTGCACTTTTTGAAGAGATCGAGGGACAAGGATCACAGTTAGAACATGTGGTTGCAACAGTGGAACAACACCTGGAAGGTCCTATCACTGAGCAAGTCATTCAAGAGTTCATCGAGCAGGAGGCTTTGGTGAAGCATCAACTTGAGGCAGCTCGAGCTAAGCTAGAGGCCTTCAAATCAGTATTGCCCAGATCAAAGTGACTTAGGAAAAATCACAGGTGAGTGTTGGGGGCCTGTTGGCCCTCAACCAAGTTTTGTGAAAACGTTGGTCGTGTTTGACCATTTTTGGTACTTCGACAGGCTGGTCGAAGATAGACCACCTAGGCAAAGTGAAGATCATAGGATCTCTCCCCTTTTTGTGGGATTTTTGGGTTTTAGGGTTTATGTAACGAGTACAGGATGTTGACCCATGCGTTTACCCATGTTTAGGCCTCTTTTGTAATGTATAAATAAGTATCTAGGTGATGTAAGAAATCCTAGTGGCTTTGTGCAAGTAAGTAACTACTAATATCTGATCGGATTTGTGCAAGAACCTGTGAAGGTTTATAAGTGAGAATAGTTGTGAATGCTTTGTGCATACTTTATGTAACACTTGTAGAGCTAAGTGAAAGTGGTTGTAGTTGTCTTTGTGCCTTGACCTAATCTAGGGAAGGAGGATCTGGCGAGGTGTGAACATATCTCTTTTCTCTTGGGGAGTTGAATCTATGGCTTTGTGCACATGAGCAGAGGAATGTAAGAAGCTTGAAGATCAATAAAGAAGAAGAAGAGTTGGTGGACATAGCCCCACACTGGGGTGAACCACGTATATCCTACGTTGATGTGCTTGGTGCTATGTTGTTCATGTATCTATTTTCTTAGTGCATTGTTCTTGATGTATAGTAGGTAGATCCATTGATGCTTGGTGCTTTATATACAAATGAATGCTAGATATGTTCTGATGCTACGTTCTAAGTGATTGGAAGTGTTAGATATTGATTATTACTGTGTTAATATGTAATTAGGGTTAATCTGCGATGTGAATAAATATCGTAATCCAATGCATATTGTTGGCTAAGTGATCTGTTAATTGTTTTAATCACAGATCTGTGTCCTAGCTAGGTTGTAGACATATGAGTCCTGCAACCCCGTTTCCTATACCTTGGGTGAGACTTCATTTGCTTCGCAGGTGTTGTCGAAAGGGCTCGTAGTTAGTGTTTTGTTGGTGCATTGTTGAAGCGTTGAACCATGGGTCTGCCCCTGTGCCAACAAGGATCTTCTAGGAATGGTCAATGAATCAAGGTAGAAGAGATAAGTGATAAAAGAACTAAATACTACTTTCATTGTTTAATTCCTAAAGATAATAAACTAACTACTTTTTGCGATTACAAACCTATTTCCCTGTGTAACTTATGTTACAAAATCATTGCAACACTGTTGGAAAACAGGTTGAGGCAAATTTTATCCAAAGGTTTAGCAGAATAACAATTGGGATTTTTACAAGGAAGACAAATCCTTGATGCGGTGGGTACGACACATGAATGCCTCCACAACATTAAAAAGAAAAACCATCGGGATTTAATTATTAAACTTTATCTAAAGAAAGCCTATGATTTAATCAATTGGGAGTTTCTAAGGATGATTCTAATCAAATCAAGATTTGGTCTAGCTCTCACAAACTGGATTATGAGTTGCGTCACATATGTGTCTTATGCAGTATTAATAAATGGTGAACCATCTCCTTTTTTTCAAAGGGGTAAGGGTCTCAGACAAGGTTTCCTACTATTGTCACTGCTCTTTATCTT
>JASDQU011405003.1:9977-42644 GCA_032191745.1 Picea mariana | reverse complement strand
TTCTTTTCAAACAAATCTTTCAGGAAAACAAAAAATGATAGTATGAATTTGGGAGAAGTGATGCATACAATAGAGGGAAATTAGATGTTTTAGAGCCACTACTATTTCATTAACTCACAAAACTTTCACAAAAGATGTTTCATACAATGACGAGTACATACCTTTTCCAAGAGTGCTTGTATACCAACGACGAAGGTCGAGACGGTTGCAACAACCAACAAAAGAAGGGTTTCAACATCTAAATTGTAGCTCTTCCTTCACAGACCAAAACCAAATGAAATGATAACTACTCTAACCAGTAGGAGGTGGTAAAACACAGGTCTGTGGGAGTTAATGCCCACATCCTTTTCATTCAATGCATGGCCAACTAATATCCCATCACGTTGATATTCCAACCATATGCCATATGCCAAGCTTAACGCACTTCAATTTATGTGCATCAACAATATACCATATCGACTTTAAACTTATACCAACTACAAATTAAATGTTATCACCAACATATCACTTCAACCAATACACTATGATATCCATATTAGTGTGCATATCCATATGAATGGGCCAAGTCTTATATCAAAGAAACTAAACAATATGACCATATTTCTTATTCATATGCATTGCACAACCATTTTCCATATATGCCAAACCAACACACACACACACACATGTTGAAATATTGTAACTGCGAAGAATATTCCAACTATAATTGAGTTATTATTATATAGATCAAATCCCCTTTTGTGGATTGATAATGTCGGGACTTATGTATGACCAAATCCCCTTTTGTGGATTGGTCAAACCATAGTCATATGGTGGTAATTAAGAAGTCGGTCCTTAGGGTTTATTAAAGTGGGTTTAACCACTATTGGAAGAAGTCAGCCATGCTTGGTGAAGAGACATAACCCTAGCGCCCCTCAGCTAGTATAAATAAGAGAACATAGCGCCTCATTCACTCACTCACTCAGTCACTCAACAAGTGCACATCTTTTGGAGTAGTTGCAGTTGCAAGAAGGAGAGAGAGGCACATGCTTAGTCTTGGTTATCCTTGGTGGTTTTGCCTTTAGTCTTGGCATTGTATTGGCAATCTATTATTGAGGAAGTTTTTACTGGGTTTTCTCCCCCAGGATAAAATGTTGTGTACCTTGTGATTATGTTTCTTTCGATGATTCTACTTATGTTGTTATACTCTAGTAAATTGAAAATAGCTTAATAACAACTCAAAATTTAACATGGTATTAGAGCTTAATTGAATAGAGCACCTTTCACTGGGTAACAAAAAACGTCACTATTGTCGCACAAGAAAATTATGGATTTTTATTGAAAGGGAATTTTTGACTGAAAACCACCTAGGGAAGTGCACCCTAGCCTAGCGCATCACTTGGCAGTTTGAACACATATTTTCAGTGGCTAGAGCTTCTAGGAAGTGAAACCCTAGTTTTGACTAGTACCAGAAAAACTAAAAAACTAGGAAACCAAAACTAGTACCAGAAGTACTAGTCCATATTTGCACATGTCCATTTTGAAGGGGTAAAACTTGGGATTTTTTAAAACAGACAACTCTAGCCTACTTGCCTCAGCCCAATGCATTTCTTAGTAAGTTCAAATTCACTTTCTGGGCACTTTCATTTTTCGGTCATTTTTCTAGCTCCAGGTCAAGATGTCTGCAAGCACCAAGCTTGTTGACAAGTTAGAAGGTGTGGAAAACTTTTGTTCCTGGAAATACATGATTGCACTCATGCTTGAAGAGAATGACCTTGCAAAATTCATAAAGGAAAATGTACCAGAACCCGAAGAAGATGTAGCCAAAGTAAAATACAAGAATGATATGGTTAGGGCCAAAAGGATTATTGCAGATTCTATTAAAGACCACTTGATCCCTCATGTGTCTTCTAAGAAYACTCCAAAAAAGATGTTTGATTCCTTAACCAGAATGTATGAAAGAAAGAACATCAACCGGAAGATGAATCTGAGAACCCAACTCAAGAATACAAAGATGCCAAAAGGAGAAACAGTCCATGACTATTTCTCTAGGGTTACTCATTTCAAAGAACAATTAGAAGCAATTGGAGACAACCTGGATGAAGATRAACTAATCATGACAACTCTTAATGGTCTCACAAGACCCTGGGATGCTTTCGTCTAAACTATCTGTGCAAGAAAAAAGAAACTCCAGTTTGACAGTTTGGAAAGAATGTGTTCAAGAAAAAACAAGAGTAACCAACCGAGAAGTTATACTATTAAGGGATGAAGACCATGCCCTAGCTACTCATACTAAAGGAGGAAATAAAAAATCTCATTTCCAAAAGGAGACCCGCCCACTTCCAAAGAGATTCACTTAGATCTAAGGATTTGTTGTGTATTAAAGTTTGGTTGTTTAAGATTGTTCATCATTAAGAATTTTGTTTTACTTTTTCAATTAGTTAAATCGCTTGGAAATCATTTCATAATTTAATTAACATAAAGTATGAATTTGAGGGAAATTTTATTTTATCTAGTTTAGATTTAAATCTCTTCTATATCCACTTTCAGTTTATTATTATGATACAACAAAAAATTTGTGGCGTGAAATCTTGAATTCATATATGCAGTCGATCATTTACAACATTTGATTAAAACAATCTTTATTCAATCTCTTAGAAATGCTTACCTCAGTTGGTTTAGAATTGTAGGTTCTCCAAGATCTGGGACAAGAGCTTTGTCAGAACATATGATAAAATATTTGTTTTTTTATTAAATTATTATTTATTTAATAGTTTTATGTTTCTATCAAATCGATGAAGGATAAGATGCAATGACTCCCTCAAATGATCAAACTGATAAGAAAGAAATGGTAGATGGAGAGTAGATATTATTACACAATCAAAATTGTGCGTGAACAATCTCTATCAATCAATCAAATAGAGTACAAATATAAATACTTGAGGTTTGTCTCAAGATAGAGATACTATCTTAAACATAAAATTATTTAGTTGAAGGAATATCTTAACTACACTCCAATCTAAAAAAACTAACTAGTTGGAGATAATTTAATCTAAAAAACTAACTAGTTGGAGATAATTTAAATTGTTGTTTGTTTAATGGTTGTATGTTTCTGTCAAATCGATGAAGGATCAGATGCAATGACTCCCTCAAACGATCAAACAATGATTTTTTATTTTATTTTGGTGGTCATTCCCAATCCTCCAACGCATTGAAATTTCCCTGGATCCTTGTTCTAGAGTATACCGTAGTCTGAAGTGTTGGTTCAAAGGTTTATTAGAGAACTTTTTTTATTGATCCATATTCTGGTTTACCCACTACATTTCAGTCCTATTATCGGATTTCCCAATGATTCATTAAACCCTTCCAACGTTATAGATATTTCATCATTCTTGTGGCCAATTTTTGTTTCAAAACTGATATGCAGTGCTAGAGTCTGATCATTAGTGGTGGTCCAGGTCTGAACTAGCTGTGAAAGATTAGTCTCATCATATTTCTTGAAGTTTTGGGTATCTTACTCCCCTCGGAAACGGACATGAATGCAACTTCTATCTCATACAACATGTCCCACCGAATACCTCAAATAAACCATGGATGTGCCTTTGCTATAACTAATTGCCTAATGGGAAGCTATGGAAAACGTAGCCCATAGAAATACATAGATTGCCATATTTTGACTGAAATATTAATGGACGTTTTCGCCTAAGACTGCACCACAATGTGCTTTAACAATGAATTAAGTTTTGTGGTATCATCAATATGTGATGAAGAGTGTCCATGAATGTGCTATGATATCACATGATAAAACCCACTTGTGAATTCCATCCTCCATGAAATACATTCCATGTATACTTATAACCTTACAAACCAAGAAGATGCCAGAACATTCTCTCTTTTTAAAGCACAAATGAATCAATTTGTTATGCATCACGTTCCTTATTTATCAGAATAATTATTGCATCCATTATAATTTCTGTTGGTGGAACAAATCATGGAAACACATTAGCCCAACTTCGTTTAGTGCTAGAAGAGATTGCCCGACAATGAAGTAATAATCTAGATAATTAAGGAGACATGAATGCAACTAAACCATCACCCTATGATTTCCCAATCACTTTACAATCTCTCTCAATATACACTCATCCTCCTCCGATTTGGACTTTCCAATAACAACAATACAAATTAAAGATGGAATCCTTTCTTCTCTTAACACTTATGGACTGTGCACAGTCGGTGTGTTGGTGTGACATGAATGCTTATACAATTGCTATTGCTCCATGCTTATTTGAGGTTGTGAAATTTTGTCTACATCTTTTAGTCTTGGAAAATCTAAGTATTGTGTTATGGTCTCCATGCAATGGATGATTTAAATGGATGGTGTAATATGAAACATATGTTTCCATTTTTATGTGATTCAGACATTCCTGATGTAGTATATGCTTGGGAAATCCCTTGGATGCTCATTTTTATAAAGCCTTAATGTTTCATTCATGATATTCCAGTGCCACTAAATGGAGTATTATTTGCTTTCTTAGCCAAGATTCATTTATTTTTTCATTTAACGATTTTCAAAGATTTAAAAAGTGGCTCTACCCTGGATGGAATATGGTCAATGTTTTCATCTGCCTTAAAAAGTGAAAGAAAAATGAAAGGGAATTGTTGAAGCCCTCATGTAACATAAACCATTGTTGCAACTTGTATTGTTTTTCTTAATAGCACTAGAAAACAACACAATTTGATCCCATTGTTTTATAAGTTTATTTAAACTTATAACTGTGTGTTTTCCTTCAAAATGACAATTTTCAAATCTAGGTAAGGTGCTTTTAGATGAGTTGATTGGTGAAATTAGGGATGCCAATAATGCTACTATCCCTGGTTCTCTTCTTCCATTAAATGGTGTCCTCAATCATGTTACAACTCCTTGTAGCATGTATCATTTCTCTTTTGATGCAATGGAGTCAATTTTATTGGACAGTTTGGTATATTATGCAATGGGATTTTTACATTATCATTATAGCATTATACTCTACTATAAGAATATGCATAGTTCACTATCCTATATAAATGCTCTCATGTAATCGCATTATAAATGCTCTCATGTAATCGCATTATTGATTACTTATTGTACTCATATCCACAGAATTGAATACATAAGCTTCAATGACAGTCTCATATAAATGGGTATAAAGCATGAAACTTACTCTCACATGAATTCTTGACTTATGCTTCCATAATTTTGAAAACCATTCATCTCATGGTCCTCTTTTGTTTCCAAACATGTATACGCCATAACAAATAAATAAAGCAAAACTAACTTTTTCCATTAGCCTGAACTTGCTAACTTGGCTTGTTGTTAGAACCATGACACTAAAAAACAATCGTCAACATAGTATTGCATTTGCAGTTAGTTATCCTTTAAGTTGGTGGTTGGTTGACATCCTCTAGTTAATGACCATTATCCAAAATAATTTGCATGACATCGTAAATGCTTGAAACGGTTAAGCAGTAGTGTGCTACAATGTTCCATGTTGATCAATGGGTGTAACCACGCATAACCCAGAAAAGGTATCAATGAATCGTAGCATTGGATGTTGACTTGTGGATGAAGGTGATGTTCGCAACCTAGTTGGACAGTGGTATATCATTCACTATACCCATTTCGCCATTATAAATTTTACCCTCATTTTGATTTAAACCTAGCTCTTGGCTTGATCTAATTGTCAGGTTTCAGGTGTTCATTTTCTAATTTAAACTCACCTATGCATATGGATAATGTAATATTGGTATGATGCATAAAATATAGCATTTTATGGGTAGTTTAGGTTATGATATGTCATATTACTTTAAATATTTTCTATGGGTTGTTGAATGTTTCAATGATCTGGAATACCGTGATCCATACCTTGGACAACCTTATAATTCTTGGAAACAATGTTACTTTCAACACTGAATATTTTTTTCATTGCATATGCTTAAATTTCTGGATAGTTCGGCATACATGTTTCTCAAGTCACAACTATCTCACAAGTTTAAAATATGAACATTTTTTTGGAAGGTTATTGCAAATCATGGTGTTGGCATTCATTTGAAGGTTGTTACAGTTCACTCATAAACTAATTCACGTTTTTTTGGAAGGTTATTGCAAATCATGGTGTTGGCATTCATTTGAAGGTTGTTACAATTCACTCATAAACTAATTCACACCCAAACGATGATATAAGTTTGATAACTCTCTCTTTTCATTTTTGTTTCATCTAATGGATAGATCTAACTAAATAATATTGCACCCAGTTAAATCGATATATTACTTACAGAGCATTGTAGTTGTTATAGGGGTTTTGGTTTGAAGCTTGGATCAAAAACTCATCTTAGGGTTTCATATTTCAAGATTGTTTCCTATTTCAAAATCTAATATACTAAGGTAAGTAGATACATGGAAATTTTGGTTATTTATTTATGGATAGTGGTTGATCTAAACATGAACAACCATGCAATCATTAAGACTGAAAGAGCAACAAAATTGATAGCCATTTGATGGTTTACTTGGATCTCAAGCACAATCATTATTTCATTTTTGTATCAAGTTATTTGGGATAGTTTTAAGATCCAATTCGTCAAATCGATGAGCTAATATCTTAAATGGCTTGTTG
Organism: Picea mariana; assembly: GCA_032191745.1. Classification (NCBI taxonomy): domain Eukaryota; kingdom Viridiplantae; phylum Streptophyta; class Pinopsida; order Pinales; family Pinaceae; genus Picea; species Picea mariana. The sequence continues at coordinate 36,015 of JASDQU011405003.1, read as the reverse complement.
GATTCCCTTGTGATGAATGATAGTAATTCTCTGGTAAATTAACAGTGTGATAAGAATTTCACTATCAAGAAGATAAATCCCCCAAACATCTCTTTGGCATTTGATATTTATACTATTGGTACCTTTGTCACATTACTTTGATACATTCATCAATACTTCATGGCTTAGTTAATTACACTAGTTGATCATTGGCTTATGGTATAAATGCTCTCACTTGATTAATGTTACCTCTCTTTCCACTAACCAGTAACCACCTCCATGGAGATTTTGGTACCTTCATAAAATTATTGAACAGTGAGTGAGTAATGAGTTGGTTTGAACTTTGAAGTTAAGTTGGTCAGGCATGGTGTGCATTTTCTTGAATTGGCCATGCTATGTTTGGCCATTTCATGCATCTGACTCTACGTCTAGTAGCTTTTTGTTATCTTCATCCATACATTCATGTCAGGTTTCAAATTCAAGGGTTGTGGGTATGTTTAACTTCATCTTCTAAGTTATCTATTGCATATTTTGGTTTTTCCCGATGTCGTACTGATTTTTTTTTGGTGATCTAGATTTTATACGTTGAATCACGGGACCAATTTTTTTTAGCAATAGAAGATGAATTGGCAGATAATCCTTTAATTCCGTAGTAAGGGGAATTGGCAAGTGACCCTTTTCCTTTGTTTCTCCCACTTATGGAATGTTTTTACTAGATGCTCATATTCCTTGTACCTTTCATTGCATGCTAAACTGATGGAAAATGTACATTGGATCAAAGGTTTTGAGCATTTGTCAAACAATTGACTTACAACAGAGTAGAGTGTATGTGTTCTTTCAATACCCTTTTCTTTTTAATGGTATTCCTCCAAGGCCTCTTCCTAGCCTAGATTTTCTATAGTCTCTCTTAATCTTCAACTAAGTGACGAGCATAATTTTTTGCACATCTTCATTGAATAATTCATTTTGAATCATGGATAACATGTGGATAAATGAATGATCACTAGTTGATGGACTACATTGTTATGGGTTGCAGGGGTGCCAAGTGTTGAGTGAGGGCCATGTATACTTAAGCTCGGTTCCTAATCAAAATTGAACCATTCTAACCATTGGAATTATCAATATTACCTACTAGTCTTGCTTGGTATGTGGAGGGTGAGCTAGGAAATCCCTGTAACCTTGTGTTGCATGTGAATCACTGGAATTATAGGTGATGTATATTAAGGGATTCCATCCAGAATTCTGATTGGGTTTCCTTGAAGAAGGTAGGAGCCCTGGAGTGAGAATTTTTTGGGTGGTTTCCCAAGGTGTGAAGCCTCGAGGGTACCTGGAGAAACTTCAGTGCAAGTGGAGTTCCTGGAGACACAATGTTGTGAGACTTCCTGGTCAATTTGTGTTGGAAATGGGATAGACCAAGAGACCGCGATGCGAAGAAGGGGTACACTTCCTTGGGTTGTGCAAGATGATGGGGAATGAGATACTATAGGTTGGAATTGTTGTTGAAGTTTGGTACTTGGCTAGAGAACAATTGCATTGTTTGGGAGACCATAGTTGGCTTTAGGTAATTCATGCCATGGTGGAGTTATATAATGGTGCTACTATGGTTGTGTATGTTATTCTTCATGCTTGATTTAAATGTAATTATGTGTGTGTATCATATAGGGATAATGATTGTTAGTATCATTTGCAAAGTGTATTATTACTAGTATGAGAAATATGGTTATTATGGTGAATTTAGAAGGAAAGTGGTGGAATTTTGTCTTTTATTCTAAATTTCAATTCAAGGGATTTATGATTGTCTTGGTTGTTTTATGAGCATCGTAAAAAGATCAATGGTGAAATGATATCCCATAACTAATTCTACGGATATAAACCCAAGGATCATTGAGAATATATAAGATGGATTCAAGTTATTATTGAGTTGTTGTAACTAACGGTTACTAAGTTGTCCTGCTCCGAGGATGTCACATATTGAAGAAGGGAATAAAAGATCATGAAAGAATGATTCTATTGTTAAATGTAGAAGTTCCTTGCTTCCATCTTGCTACTTGAAATTTTTCTAGAGAAATGATTTCTTATATGCCAATAGTTATTGAGCAAAACATGATCCTTTCTCATTTGAGATTTTGGCTTATGTATGTAATGGTAAACTGTTGGATTTCATTTGCATGTGACTATGTGAATGAAAAAACTTTCTAGGAGGAGTCTTTGCATGATTGTCTGACTTTATGCATTAACACAAACTAATTAATGCTCACATGCTCAAGGAAATATGAAATGGATTGAATGAGAAACTTGGCATCTGATAGGGTGACTATACATATTTCGTAATATGCCAACCTTCTTGTTGAAACAATAGAAAATTATAATAAAAAAACAATTGGTATCGGGATGATCACATGACACTCATAGTACTAATGATCCTTATCGAGTTAGCTTGAGCTGGAAAACTTAACTAAGTAGATCCATATGTTAGATGGATGTTTTAATGAATATTAATGCATTAGATGTGATAGTTGATATTCCTGATATTGCTAGCTAGGGGCTTGATTTTGTTGATGAATCATGATAAGAATGCCCATGATGTTTTATGTCTTTATGTGTTCATGATGTTATGTTATCTTGAGAGCATATGGTATTTACATATGATTTTATGTGATTTCATTTAATTATGTTGATGAAAATCTTTGTCTTTGATAAAGATGTGTTATATTGCTTATGATAGTATCTCCTTGATGTGATGACATCATGTAATTGCATGGAAATATTTATGCTAAGATGTTTTACAATGACATGCATGAGCATGTGGTGATGACAATGATGTTTTATTCTCATGATGACATGCGAGAGTTAGCATGTGGATTATTTCTTTGAGATGTTGATATTATGACTAATGCATTGATTGCATTTTGTGAGGTGGTGATTGTCAAGTTATCCACTAGTGGGATGAGAGGATCGGTTTATTTGATGATTTCATGGGATCCCATAACCATGAAGGAGCAGTAACATGTTATGGGATGATGACAACTCAATCAACTACTTGTTCCAATAATTATTATGCCTTATATTGGAGTTGTGATGACAAAGTCCCGAATAATGGTTGGAGTGTTGCTCACCTATGGTGTTGTGGGATTGGACTTCAATGCTTGGGGATGTGCCTGGTAGTTGTGGAGAGAGTTGAGGTCATCCTTTTAAGATTCCTGGTGTATGTGAGTACTGGACCAGATTCATGCTTAGGTAGATGAGGTCTCAAGCCTTGGGGCTTCGAATAGACCAGGAGGCTTTAGGCTTAGTTCCAAAAGTCGGGAAGAAAGCTAGGGAGTACTTGCGCTTCCCTGGTGTTGTGATGTGGAATTGGATGCTTGTTGTAGTCACTTGGGTGGCCTTATACTAGTATAATAGATGGTTTTGTGGAAGATATGGGGATCCAATAGAGGGTGTTGTGGAAGATACTAGGAGAGAATTAAAAACTTGTAAGTAACATAATTAGCATTAACTTCATGACAAAGTTCTTTGAAGGGAGGGAGTATGCCATGCCCCATATTATTATTGAATATATAAATAAATAATAATGATAATAAAGAAGTATAATAATTATCCTAACAGGGTCATAATAAGTACTTATTCTGGATATTTAGGTAATAAAATAAAATGGTAAAATTAGAAACGACAATTTATGGAGAAACTGTTGGAATGTTATTTAATACTAAGAGGGGGGAGTGAATCAGTGGTGTTTTTTTTTTCTCAATTTAAATTAATTTCTTACTAATTTATAACAATTTATCAATAAGAATGTACACAACTTTGAATTTTAAATTTAACAATTATAAAATTATATTTCATTTACAAGTTACAGTTTGTAAGAGACACCAATCTCTCTTTCATTTGAGCACCAACTCAAGGAGACACCAATCCCTTGTTTTACAAGCACCAACTTGAGAAAGCACCAAATCCTTGTAGATCAGGATCCAAGTTGTAGAGGACTCCAATTCTATTGTTTTCAACAACCAACGTGAGGAAGCTGCAACTCCATATTTCAGGATTCAACCTGTAGAGGACTCCAATCCTCCCTTACTCCTCCCTTCCATCCTCACTTCATGTGAATGTTTCAGATTCTTCCTTGGACTTTGTCTTTGTTTTAGATCTTATGAATTAGACCACATAGACATCTTCATTTCATCATATCTTTCTGTTTAAATAATCTTCCATAGGTGTATGATATTTGAATCATTGTGTCTCTTTGAAAAAGAGTACCGATTCAATGTGCCTCTTCATAAACTTAATATTATTATTTAGGAACAAATTATTTTTATTATTTTACAAAAACTTGTTCAATTACAATTTTGAACCCGTCTTTTCCTTTTTTGATTAGGTCTCTTAGTCTTTGATAGATCAACCCATTTTATTTCGACCTCACACTTCACTGCATTCTCAGTTATTTAATAGACAAATTTCAAACATTTTAACGCTCTTTGGTACATTTCCTATGTTGTTTGTGATGGATGAGTGCTAATCTCATGGCCCCATTTTTTCAGAGAACCAATCTTTGTGACCAATATTTCAAACAAAGAAGGCACAAGGCCTGTTTTATGGTTTAGCTCGTAGGCACTTTTTCTATTTAACAGGTGGCCCTACTATATAACCAGGTGCTACACAACATTTTAACCCTTTGTTTATGTTGATGATTACAGTTGTGTGAGACATCGTCCGAAACACAGACCTAAGAGAGAGCCCTTGAGATGGGTGTTTGGTTCCTATCTGAGACAAAACTGGAACGTAGTGATGACCTCCTCCTTACAGATTTGAGAAGAACTCCAAATGATTCTCCTATGCAACGTAGTGAGAAAGGATATCTGTTGAGTTGGATGCGCCTGTGGCTGAGCACAAGGTGAACGTGTGAATTCCCATGAACTGGGTTCATCGTTATGAGACAGAGATGAAAACGATGTATTAGCCTCCTCTAAGCATAGAGTTGAGATGATGAACTCCAGATGAATCTCCTGTGTAATGTAGTGGGAAAGAATATCTACTGAGTTGTACGTGCATGTGGATGAGCACAGGTGAATGTGATCCTAGCGGCTAATATGGACATCCCTATGGATGTGCCCCTAGTGGTTGAGCACTGGTGGATTTATGAGATCTCTTTCTATATTGTTCAAGAGTCAAACTTACCTGTAGCCCTAATTGTAATGTAAAGGGTACAGGTCGGCCCCACCTTAATGTAAAATATAATTAATCTAGTAATTATTAATTATATTGTGAGTTAGTGAGGTATGTTAGAATATGATGGATGTGCTTGTTTAACCATAGACAATATCACTATTATCACCCAACCATAGGCTGAAGCCACCCCCGAGCACCTTAACCTTGACAGAGAATCATTCAAAAGCAAACCCTAGGCTAGATAGCCAAGCAAGCTAGTGCACCTCTCTCTCCAAGGATAGCGCACCAAACAAGAGCTGATCAGAGAGTCCAAACCATAACCAAGAGATAGTCCAAGCCAAAACTAAAATATGCTAGCTGTAGCAACTGCAACGACAACTCTCCTCTAGACTTGCACACAAACTGGCTAACTGCAGTGTGCACAAGTGTTGCTTATGCAGTTATGAGAATGTCTACCAGAATGAAGACTGGCCTCCTATATTTATACTAAAATTGGCAAACTACCTGGGCCGACTACTCATTCTGGGTGCCTATTTACTTAGTGTAAAATATTTCCTCCAGCCGACTTCTTCTCTTGGAGGATAATAACCTAATACAACTTATCCTCTTGAGTCGACTTGTCTTGTAGGGTTATTAACCAACTAATTAGGATTTCTTCTTGCTTCTAGGAATATTCTATTCTTGTTAGGTTTACACGTGGAGGTAAATACCTACTGCAACAACCATAATATCAACACTCCCTCCTAGCTAGGGATGTATTACAGGTAATTGTCTTGAGCACAAACATACCATTCACCCGGTAGCATCAACATAGTTGTATAGACTATCTCATGACTAGATCATGAGCACCATCATCACCATCAGTGTCATCAACTACATCATCTCTCGAAACCATACTCCATATGAGTAATTAGACATGATGTTGGATAAGTCACTCACTCCACAAAGTGACACAAGAGCCATTCTTCTAATCCGGACATATGTCCTAGAAGAATAAATGTCCTGAACCATTTTCCGTCTGGGAAATCTTTGTCCATTGATCATCCATCTAGTTGATAATCATTTCCAACACTACTGATAGTTTTCAAGTCAATCGGAACAATGTCATTCAATAGAACACAAATGTCTCTATCCATAGTAGTACACAACTACAATCTAGTGGTACACTACCACACCAAGTAGCACACAGATACTTGATCAGTGACATATAGTCCTAATTAGTGGAACACATCCACCACAGTAGCATACATTTACTGTCCAGAGACATGTCGTCTCCATAACATTCATCTGATATCAACCTACACAGAATTTTTTTTTATAATATAAACTGAATCATTTGGGCCATTCTTCCACTCACATCTGTGAGATATGGAAGAGCATCTGCCCTCAGAAGGTAAAAAATCAATGATGATCTATGTCGACTATTCTTCTCAAGCAAGGAAGAATAATTGTCTCGATTTATGAGCCTAGACCATTCCCTATCCTGGGCCATTCCTACGACACTAAACAAAGTGCAACCTAGAGCGAATGAGTCTGCCCTAGGGAATGTTTATCCCTGATTTTTGAACCTGGACCATTCACCTATCTGGTCCATTCCTCCGGCACTAAACAAAGTGCAACCTGGAGAGAATGAATCTTCTCTAAGAAATGACTGTCCGGACCATTTCCTAAGGAAATGATTATCCTGCACCAACCTCCAAAACGGACCATTCTTCGAAACTGTTCACAACTGTGAGCTTCGAAAGAATGATTTTCCTGCGAGGCAGACCATTCTTCTTGACCACTACTGAGAGTGATTTTCAAGAAGAGAGATTGTCTTAGACCACTCCCCATGTTAACCACAATGGGAAATCAATGTCTATGGTACATCAACAATCCACCGAACCATTTTCATTACGAAAATGACCGTTCGATCTGGACCATTTTCTGAACTAGAAAATGTCTGTTTGTTAAAAATCTCAAACCACTTTCTAAACTGTAAAGGACCTGCTCATCCTGGACCATTTTTCGAACTAAAAAATGATTGTCCATAATTCAATAACACATCAGTTCTCTCTCCCAACCTAAGAGTCATATATTCCTTTTTCAATAAGGAAGTCATCTTCAGGAGCTCCAGCTTGAGTACGCAAACTCTTTCTTCTTGGACAGAGGCTTTGCCAAAATGTCTTCTTATCTGCTCATCTGTGGAGATATATATTGGAGAACCACTTTCTCTTTTCTGGACTTCATCACAAAGAATGTAATGCTTAATCTCAATGTACTTTGGTCTTTCTGGAACACTGGTATTTTCTTGAAGGCTTCATATAGTTCTGATCAATATAGTATATCATAGTTGAATTCAATTCCTTTGTTTTCTGCTAGCGCATAACATCGTGGCAAGGCTCAAACTAGAACATATCCATGTGGTACTTCTTCTTTCATCATAAGATTTTGTCATGGATTAGAAATCCATCATCCTATTCTTCTGAGTAACCATTCTGACTTTTATCATATAAGATTTTCACCACGCTTCTGTTGTGCATGAGAAGCTTTGCACCAAGTTGTTTGAGTCCATACAAGATATTCTTTCATCTGCATACAAGGGTCTCCTTCTAGTATACCTCAAAGCCTTGAGGTTGCTCTACATATGCTCTTTGTTCAATTATTCTGGAGAACAGTCTTTGCATTTATCTGATGTCAATGCGGACGATATAATGGCTCATGTAGAGGTATATCTGGTTTACTGGAACCATCAATCATCATAGTCTTCTCCCTCCATCTGGGAGAACCTCTAGTTCTAGATCTCACAATGCTTACATTCATGAGTCTTCCATACACTGTTCTTCATCTTAGCTTTCATTTCCTCGGCTTGATAGCTTTCAGATCAGGCTGGTAGTCTTGTGATCCTCGATACAATGACTGGTTTTTCTGACTTTTCTTTCTCTCTTGGAATCTTCATGTTCTTCCTCATGTTTATATTTATCTCTTAGGTCCATGGAGTTTTCTCTAGATTCCATGCCCTGAAGATTCCAACTTCTTCCTTTCATCATAGGATCATGGATGTGGATGGACAACCAGGGATACTTTAAGGTTTATTTTCAAAGAAGACTTCTTCTAAAGTCAAACTGAACATGTACTTCTTTTCATGGTTGCTACCATGGATATATACTTCATCATCTTCAATGGATCATAGGATTTGCTCCCTCCTAATCCTTGCTTCATGTATGAGTGCATGTTTTTCATTTGGAAGTATATAATCAGCTCCCTCCTTATATATTGTCTAACTTGTAGTCAAAATGATAGCAATCCTTATCTTGTTGTTCTTACATAGGTATAATTTCTCTTGGAACATATTATCTTCTAAGAAATAGATATACAAGATATGTACAGAGACTATGCAAACAAGATATGTACAAGAACTATGAAGAATATTGTTACCTTGTCTATAGAGGAAGAAGTCTTCTTTATCCTGCTTGGTCTTCCTTGAGGGTTTCCTTTCTTCAACAACTGATGCTTTGTGTGTCTCCTTCCTTTTTCTTTAGCTCAGGATAATGATTCTTGTAGTGACCATATTTTCTACAGTTGAAGCATTGTATTTCTGACATATCCTTCTTTTGATTTGGCTTCTTTCCAAACTTCCTTTTGTTCCTGAAATTTTTGAATCTTGCTTTGAAGGCTTGATCATTGTATTTCTTTTGAGGTTTCTCTTTTGCACTAATCCTTGATTCTTCTTGTGCACAACAAGTCCAAAGTTCTTCAAATGTAGGATACTCCTTCCTTGTGTTCATGCTTGCGGCAAATGCATCCCATGTCTTGGGAAGACGATTGAGTACTATATTTACTAGTTCCTTCTCTGAGGTGATCTCTTCAATAGATTGTAGTTGATCTCTTAACTGACAGATCCTCACAAAGTATGATGTTATGCTTTCATCATCATTCATCTTCATATCACAGAGCTCATTCTTCAGACTCATTACTTGTCCAATGTTTCTGATTGAGAAGAGGTTTGTTAGGGCATCGTGCATCTTCTTAGACGAATCAAGATGGGAGATGTAGGGTATCAAGTGGTCTCTTATGATACTCATGGCATTGATGTCATTGTCTTTGAACTTCTCCATAACTGTAACGTTCTGCAGTTCCTTCTCTTTTCCTTCTTCAAACTTTGTTTCCACAATCTTTCCTTTCACGATATCCAACACTTTATTCTTGACAAGGATGAGGTCAATCCTTGTCTTCCACACTCTAAAGTTAGAATCCCCATCTAACTTTTTTTCTGACTTCATAGAGTAATTCATGGTTTCCTTGACTTGGTCAACCCTAGATTTGACCAAAAAACTCAAACTTGATGTCTTAGCTTGTTGAGAGTACCAGGAGATGCGCTAGGCTGAGGCACACTAGTCTATCTGGAAATTAGGTCAATCCCTTCGCTTAAGGTGCCTCAACGATAGGATTAGGGTTTCTACAACTGCACCTTCTAGTAACCCTAGCGACAGTGCTTTAGTAATTGATCCTGCTAGAAACCATAGCAACAGTTCTTCAACAAGCTTAATATCCTTATGGCTATGCTCCTTCCAGTGGTTAGAATGAATGAAGGAGGTGTGGGCCCATAACCTATTAGAATATGATGAATGTGCTCGTTTAACCATAGACAATATCACTATTGTCACCAAACCATAGGTCGAAGCCACCCCCGAGCACCTTAACCTTGACAGAGAATCATTTCAGAAGCAAACCCTAGGCTAGATAGCCAAACAAGATAGCGCACCTCTCTCTCCAAGGATAGTGCACCAAACAAGATCTGATCATAGATTCCAAACCATAACCAAGAGATAGTCCAAGCCAAAACTAAAAGATGCTAGTTGCAGCAGCTGCGACGCCAACTCTCCTCCAGACTTGCGCACAAACTAGCTAACTCCAATGTGCACAAGTGTTGCTTCTACAGTTCTGAGAATGCCTTCCATAATGAAGACTGGCCTCCTGTATTTATACTAAAACTGACAAACTGCTTGGGCCGACTTCTCATTATGGGTGCCTATTTACTTAGTATATAATATTTCCTTGAACCGACTTCTTCTCTTGGAGTCTAATAACCTAATAAAAATTATCCTCTTGAGCTGACTTGTCTTCTAAGGTTATTAACCAACTAATTAGGGTTTCTTCTTGCTTCTTGAAATATTCTATTCTTGTCAGGTTTACACATGGAGGTAAATACCTCCCACAGCGACCATAATATCAACAAGGTCGGCCCTGTTGTTCCAATAGACACTTATGTTGACAGGTTCATTCTAATATAAATAAAGGTAAATTCCCCATGGAGGAATCATAGCTTAAGTGTGATTTTGGAAATTTCAGCAAGTACATCTTCTTGGGAAAAGTGCGCACCTCTCTTGGGCATTAGTCTTCTAGGTTTTGTGAGCAGCCTTTTGTGTGTTAGGTTTTCTTAGTGGTGGAGGTATTTCTCTTGAACAATATAGAAAATGATTGGCTGGGTTTTCTTCCCTTGTTGAGAAGGGTTTCCCAAGATACTTTTTATGTACTTGTGCATGGTGATTCTTCTTTTGATCTTGGTTGTTGCAACAAAATTGTTTATTGTTTAAGTAAAATGATAAAATGGAATGAACTTAATGCGTAAACCTTTCCTATTGAAAAATAAACATGGTATCAGAGCATAGGTCTTGAAGAACCCATTGCACAAACAATTTTCAGCCATCTTCTCTCTCCTGCAAAAACCGTACAACCCTCCTAGGGTTTCCAGAAATTTCATACGACTTACCTTTCTGGGAGGTTTTAGCACTTGGAACTTGAACATTGGGGCTAAAACGAGCATAGGTGAGTACAACCTCCTTCAGTGCACCTCCAAAAATTTTCATATTGCAATTCCGAGTATTTTGACTTTTTGGCCCTAGGGTTTCTAGGGTTTTGCTAATTTCTACAGAAAAAAATTCAGAATTGGGTTTATGCAACTCTTTGAAGGAGCTATTCAGCTCACTAGTGCTATCCTATATTTCAAAAGGATTATTGTTGGTGGTCATAAGTCCAACAAAACCTAAAAGTGCTAGCCTAGCATAGCCATAAGGTTTTCTAGCCTAGTTGACAAGGGTTTGTGAAGAATCCAAAATTAAAATGATCAAAGTCATGATGGAAGACAAGCTTGATAGTTCAAGCAAACTCAGTTCCAGGAAGAAAAGACCTCAAGGAGTTGAATACATCAACATCTCAACACTCTTAGGTATGGTCCCTACTAATGATAACACTTGGTTAATTGGCAGTGGTGCCTCCAGCCACATGATCGGTCTTATAGATCATCTAACAAATTTTGTTGAGAAAGAAACACATCTACATGTTTTCCTTGGAGATGATGCCAGATATAATGTGAGAGGGGTTGGAACTTCTACCTTCCAACTAGATTCAGATATGCAGCTTTAATTAAAATAAGTATTATATGTACCTGAAATGAAGAGAAACCTTGTCTCCATTTTTTCCTTGGAAGACAAAGGCTACAAGGTTACCTTCTCATAAGTAAGAGTTATTGCATGGCACAAAGACTCTCATATAAATTCTACCAAAGTAATTGGTTTCTAAGAAAACAACTTGTACATATGAACCACCAAACCACTTCAGGCCCTGCTACATGACACTATCAACTTGAGTGAGATATGGCATAGAAGACTTGCTCACATTCATTATAGAGATCTCCCATCTTTAGGGAAAATGGTAACAGGTCTTCCAGAGATACAGATTCAGCATAAAGGTGTTTGCAAAGGTTGTGCTCTTGGAAAAAATGTTAAAGGATCATTTTTCAAGAAGTGACAATAGATCCAAGGAAATCTTGGACTTGATACATTCATATGTGTGTGGGCCAACGAATTTTACATCTCTGAATGGGTACTTGTACTATGTACTCTTCATAGATGATCACTCACAGAAAATTTGGATTTACTTCTTGAAGAACAAAGATGCAGTCCTTGCAAAATTTCAAGAATTCAAAGCTCAAGTTGAGAACCAGACCGAAATAAAAATCAAAGTATTAATATCAGATAATCGAGGAGAATAAACCTCCAAAGATTTCAACAACTTCTTTATTGAAGCATGGATCAAGAGGGAGTTCACAATTCCTTACAATCCTCAACAAAATGGGGTTGCAGAGAGGAAAAACTTAACTATCATCAAGGCAACCAAAGCAATGATACATGATTAGAGTCTACCTATGAATCTATGGGTAGAAGCATGTATGACAACAGTGTATGTTCAAAACAAAAGTCCTCATCAGATCCTGAAGAACATTACTCCATAAGAATCCTTCACCAGAGTGAAGCATGAGATTGGACACTTTAGAATATTTGGTTGTCTAGTATATTTTCATGTACCCAAAGAGAAGAGATTCAAGCTACAACCTTCATGGAGAAAGGGCACATTTGTAGGATACAGTGAATACTCAAAGGCATATTGAATCTACATTCTTGGTCAAAGACAAATTGAAATAAGAAGAGATGTTACTTTTGAATAATAAGTAGCCTTCCAAAGATCTAGAGAATCTTAGATGGGAATTGATAGTGAGACAATGCCTTCTCCCCCTTCAACAGTTTAGAGAGAGACAAACATTATTCCAGTTGATCCAGTTGCTCTAATTGATCCAGTTGTTCCAACCGATCCAGTTGGTCCAAGTGACATGCCCAGAGATATTACAGTTGGACATAAAAGGCCTGCTTGGGCTCGAAAAACTCTACAAGAAGCAGAGGGACATAAATCCCCTAAAGGAACAACCAAATAGAGCAAGAGACCAAAGAGATTCTCAAGCTACCTTTCAGCCATGACTCAGAGCCATCTTGTCATGGAGAAGCTTCAGGTGAACAAGTATGGAAATATGTCATGACTGAAGAATATCAATCTATATTGAAAAATGATGTATGGGATATTGTTCCAAGACCAGAGGGAAAGTCTCTAGTGACTTCCAAATGGATTTATAAAATCAAGCATGCAACTGATGGAAGCATCGAAAAATACAAAGCGAGATTTGTAGACAAGGGGTTCTCACAAGTAGAGGGAGTTGACTATGACGAGACGTTTTCTCCAGTAGCCCGATACACTTCCATCTATTCTATCATTGCACTAGCTGCTTTCATGGGTTGGAAGCTACACCAGATGGATGTAAAGACAACCTTTCTCAATGGTGAAATTGAGGAAGAAGTTTATATTGAGCAACCATAAGGATTCATTATACACAACAAAAGATCTCATGTGTGCAGGTTGAAAAAATCCCTATATGGTCTAAAGCAAGCACCACGTGCTTAGTACGAGAAAATGGATGGATTTCTGATGAGTTTGGGCTTCAACAAAAGTGTTGTTGATACAAACTTCTATTACCACATTGATGGAAATAAGTGTTTGATCTTGGTCCTATATGTGGATGACCTTTTCCTCACTGGTTCAGAGAGACTCATTGTTGAATGCAAACGAGGATTGACTGCTAAATTTGAAATGAAGAATTTGGGCTTGATGCACTACTTCTTGGGACTAGAAGTATGGCAGAGGAAAGATGAGATTTTCCCGAGTCAAGGAAAATATATTGTGGAGATACTAAAAAAGTTAAATATGACAGAATGCAAATCCATTCCCACTCCAATGGTGATGGATTTGAAGAAAATGAGTGATACTGATTCAGGAGAGGTAGATCCACACCTATACAGACAATGGATTGGATCACTGATGTATCTAGTTAACACCAAACCGGATATATGTTATGTTGTGAATGTTCTTAGCCATTTTATGAGCCAACCGAGACAAACACAATGGATAGCAGCAAAACATGTATTTAGATACTTACGAGGCACAGTTGGTTATGTCCTAAGATATGCCTCTAGTGTAGACTTGAGCCTACAGGGATATGTCGATGCAGATTGGGAAGGGAGCGCAGTGGACAGGAAAAGCACCTCTGGTTGTTGCTTCACATCAGGGTCTGCCATGGTTTCCTGGTGTAGTAGAAAACATAGCTATGTGGCATTGAGAACCGCAAAGGTGGAGTAAATTGCATTGAGTGTAGAAGTCTGTGAAGCAATGTGACTTCGCAAACTTCTGAATGACTTATTCGATCATGAGATGGATCCTACTACTATTCATTGTGATAACCAGAGCTATGTGAATATCTCTGAGAACCTTGTGTTTCATGACAGATTGAAACACATCAAGATAAAATATCACTATATCAAAGACATGGTGCAGAGGAAGACAATACACGTGCAATATCTTCCTACCCATGAGTAGATTGCAGATATATTCACCAAACTACTTTCCAAGACAAAGTTTGAGTATTTCCGTGAGGTGGAGAATGCCTCCCTAACTGAGAGGGAGTGTTGACAATTACAACTGCGCGAGACATCCTCTAGGACACATACCTAAGAGAGATCCCCTGAGATGGGTGTGTGGTTCCTATCTGAGACAGAACTAGAATGTAGTGATGACCTCCTCCTTACAGAGAGTTGAGAAGAACTCCAGATGATTCTCTTGTGTAACATAGTTAGAAAGGATATCTATTGAGTTGGACGTGCATGTGGCTGAGCACAAGGTGAACTTGTGAATTCCCATGAGTTGAGTGCATTGTTATGAGACAGAGATGAAAACGATGTATTAGCCTCCTCTGAGTAGAGAGTTGAGATGATGAACTCCATATGACTCTCTTGTGTAATGCAGTGGGAAAGAATATCTGTTGAGTTGGACATGCCTATGGATGAGCACGGGTGAATGTGATCCTAGTGGCTGAGCACTTGTGGGTGTATGAGATCCCTTGATATATTTTTCAAGAGTTAGACTTACCTGTAACCCTAATTGTAATGTAAAGGGTACAGGTCGATCCCACCTTAATGTAAAAGATAATTAATCTGGTAATTATTAATTATATTGTGAGTTAGTGAATTCGGCCATGTTGTGCCAATAGACACTTATGTTAACAGGTTCAATCTAGTATAAGTAAAGGTAAATTCCCCATTGATGAATCATATCTTAAGTGTGAGTTTGGAAATTTCAGCAAGTACATCTTCTTGGGAAAAGTGTTCACCTCTCTTGGGCGCTAGTCTTCTAGGGGCTATGAGCACCCTTTTGTGTGCTAGGTTTTCTTGGTGGTGGAGGTATTTCTCTTAAAGAATATAGCAAAGGATTGGTTGGGTTTTCTTCCCTTGTTGAGAAGGGTTTCCCAGGACACTTCTTGTGTACTTGTGCATGGTGATTCTTCTTGTGATCTTGGTTGTTGCAACAAAATTGTTTATGGTTTAAGTAAAATGATAAAATGGAATGAACTTCATGCTTAAACCTTGCCTATTGAAAAATCAACAGTTTCCTCATGTTTTCATATAACCCTGGTTTGTGACCAAGAGAAACCACGCATTGGGATTATCTTGGCGTTACTTATATCGACGGTTCAAATTTAATCAATCGTCGAGTGGTCGTTTCGCGGACTCATATGTCTTCCTTTCCATTGCCTTATCTTGGAATTTAACTAGATAGACGGTTCGGATATGATCAAGGGTTGAGTGGAAGACCATGACTTATCTAGGCACTTTAGACAGATCTATGGTTTGGATTTAATAAATTGTTGAGTGGATGGTCCTCATTCATTTCAAACATGAACTTTACTTAGAATTATTTATGTGGCAGGTTCGCGGACTCACATGTTTCTCAGGTGTCATCAAAATGCATGCCTATCTTCCGCTACCTTCATAATGAACCTATACTTAGAAATTTTCTTAAGTAATTCTTCTAGGGTTCATTGACTTACAGACTCATATGTCCTCTTGGATGTCATCAAAATGCACACCCAACTTCAACTACCTCCATAATGAACCATACTTAGAAAATTTTAAGTGATTCCTTATATGAGTCTGACCAATTGAATATGATACTTATCCATTCACTGTTGATTCCTTCGTCTGATCGTGCTCTTATTTTGATGCAACGATCAACATTTTTCTTCATTCTTTACCGTTCGATCGTGCTCTTATTTTGATTCAACAATCAACATTGTTCTTTGTTCTTTACTATCCAATCTTTCTCTTATTTTGATCCAGCGATCAACATTGTTCTTTGTTATTTACTGTCAATTCTTGCAACTTTCATACTTATAATGATCAAAGTATTGATCATTATAATAAACAGAAAAAAGAATCTCGAGTAGATTTGGAACATGTTCCTTTTGATCTTTGTTTATATATAATTATTGTATTTTATTTGAGCACCAAATTTTGATCTTCTTTCTTTTCTTTTTTATTATTATGGGACAACTCCAGCCTTGTACGTCTCATAATCAAAAGTCATCTTCTCAACCTTCTCATTATTCCATATGCTTCATCATAGTTAATGCTCTTGCAAAGATCTTTTGTAATGGGTATAACAGGGTACTTGTCTGGATGATAAGCCCATATCAATCCTTGTTGACATCAATGATAACATAACACCATGTCCAACATTCCCCCCCTTTGGCATTGATGGAAACAAAGTAAAAAATCTTTATTTTAACTGAATTTTTCTTTTTATTCTCCCCCTTTGACATTAATGATAGAAGAGATATTTATTTTCTCCTCCTGAGGTTATACTCCCCCTTTCCATGTACTCCTTTTTCTGATGAAGCTTGTGCAATTTTAATTAGATGTGGAGATTACCCCCAATTTCTATCTAAGGTATTCAAAAGTACCACTGGGTAAAGGTTTTGTGAAGATATCTACAATTTCTTCTTTAGTATCCACATATTCCACTTTAACAACTTTTTGAGACATTTGTTCCCTTAAAAAATGAAATTTAATTGGGATATGCTTGGTTTTTGAGTGCAAGATAGGATTTTTAGAAAGGCTTATGGCACTAGTATTGTCACGGTTAAGAAGAATTGGATGTTCATATTTTAGATGTAAGTCTTATAGAGTTGGCTTCATCCAAATTACTTGAGTGCAGCATGAGGCAACAACAATATATTAAGCTTCTACTGTAGATAGTGATGTGGAGGGTCGTTTTTTACTTATCCATGACACAAGACATTTTCCTTGGTAAAATTCACCTCCACTAGTGCTCTTTATGTCATCCACACTTCCAACCCAGTCTACATCATTATATGTAGTTAATGTGAAGTCTTCTATTTTTGTATACCATAATCCAAAATCCAAGGTGCCTTTGAGATATCTAAAAATCCTTTTAACCACCTTCATATGTGTCTCTTTAGGTGCAAATTGAAATCTGGCCACTAATCCTGCAACTTGCATGATGTCGGGTCTTGTTGTTGTTTCATATAAGATGCTACCAACCATTGATCTATACATAATTTATTCTACTTATAGTGATTCATCATATTTTCTAATTTTTCATCATGTAATCATAGGAGTGCTCATAGGTTTACAATCTTCCATTTGAAATTTCTTCAACATTTCTTTAATATATTTGCTCTGATATATGAATATGTTTTTTCTAATTGTGAAACTTGTAATTCTAGGAATAATGTCAATTCACTAAGTGTTATAGCCCTAAAATGCTCTACATATGCATACATGGCATTGGCCTTTCTACTTGCACAATTTTCGAAACCACTACTGAGGAACTCTATTTAAAAAACCATTTTTTGGAGCATGTACGCGCCCTGCTGAACTATTTCTCATGTACATACATTTTCTACACGCTAGACAACTTGCGTACATATGCTAGTTGCATACTAAACATCCTACGTTTTCCTCCAAAATTTGCAAAAAATAAAAAGTTGCAAGGAATTCAATGGAGTTTACAGGCTATCGAGGGTTTCCCAACCAATTCATGTGTTGTAGCCCGTCTCCAAACCGAATAACTATCATTTTTTCATATAAAAGGATGTATTGGGGTCTCATTCCAACATCAAACATTAGAACTGTGAAACTCTTCCCAAATCCCTTTCCTTCCTTGCCCAAGTATTTGCATCCTTTTTTGAGTTCTTGCCTCAGCATTCCCTCTCTAGCTTGTTTCTCCCATACAATCCCTTCCCTTCCCTTGAAGTGATCAGTTGATTGTGAGAAAATTCATTTGGAAGGTGCACTTGGAGAAATGTCAAGAGGAGCTCGGACCAGGTTTGCAGAGCGTCGGTCTGCAAAGGTTGTAATTTCCAATCTTTGAATATCGAATAAAAGAATATGTTTCCCTGTCCCAAATGATATCTTTATGCATTTTATTTGATTTATGCATAACAATTTATGTCTAACCCTAATTCATGAGTAGAAATAGAATATTTGTAGGATCATTTGCCTAAGTGTTGATGTAGGTCATATTTAGGAGGAGACCAACATCCACGGAAGCTACAAAGCTTGAGGAGGTCAACATCGAATGTTTGGACCAAAGGTATTGCTTCTAACGTTCTAATCTATCGCTTTTTGTTCATCTGTTTTGGAATGTTTGGGGTAGTATAGGAACTAGATTATCTTTTAAAGGAGTTCATAGTTTTGTCTATACTTAGAACCCTGGTATAGTTATAGGGGGATTTTCCCGCTAATAGAATTGGCGACTCCACTGGGGAGTCTCTTTAGGGTTTTAGAGGGAGGTTTTTGGGTTCTAATTGGCTTCTTGATTGCATTTTGAGTTTCGATCAAGTTTAATGATTCTTTTAAGGGTATCTGGTCACCTGCAAGGTGCCTACCATCTTTCCCTTCCCAGACAGTCTACCTAGTCTTTTTATTTTTGAAAAGTATCAGAGTTGGTTTCATTTTTACAGAAGCTTTGAAACAAAATTAAACTATGCTTGCAATTTCCCAACATAATTTCCAAAGGTTTTGAGGGATACCTATGGGTTGTTGGTAGTCTTCCCCCAGCTTGAGAAGCTAGTGGATTAACTCCAGAATGATAATCAAATGCTAGAGACATGCCCCCCGAAGCTTCATTTCATTCATTGAATTTGAGGTTGTCACCAATTTTTGTATCGGATGGGGAAAAAGGATAAGGGTGGATGAAATGAAGGTTTTTCTACGAGTTCTAATGGAAGAGTCGACTCGAAGGGAGAGGTGATTGTTTCATTTTTTTAACGAGCTTGACACATGAAAAGAACTATGCTCAAGGCTCTATGTTCAATCCCCAGATTTATGTTTTATTTTTTTAACGAGCTTGCCACAAAGAGGAGAAGCTATGCTCGTAGCTTCTGTTTCATTTTTTAATGAGCTTTCCATGGAGAAACAAAACTATGCTCGTAACCTTCCCTTGATGATGGCTTCCAAGAGGAAAATTTTCTGGGAGGAATACAAGTCAAGGGAAAAACGTCAACCATGGCTTCCAGGAGATCTTCGCTAGATGGAAAAAACCCACTCTGAAATGAATACATGTTGATGACCTCGATAAAGGTAGGGAGATCTGACTCTAATAGCCCTATCTAAGAGATGACCATGTCAACTATTGGATCTAAGTTAGGAGAAGGGAGAGATTCTCTCTTGTTCGGAGTTGAGCACATGGAAGATGTCGTTACATAATTGACATGTGACGGGGTGGACATCGCTGGCATGTATGGACCATTCAGGGAAGGCAAATGATTTACCATCAGATGAGGGTCAATGAATGAAAGTTGGTCGATCATTACTATGTTTCCATTGTGAGAGAAACATATCAATCAAAAGAGAGTGGACACAAAATCTCTCATATCGTAGACATAGTCTAGCCCGAGGAGAAGGTTAAAGTCCAAGGGGTTGTGAACTACCATCACATCGACGTAGAACGTTTTTCCTCCCAAAGTAATTGGAAATTGAGGAAGGATCCCTAAAGGTTGACTAACTCTTATGTCAAAATTCAATAGATTCTGAGTCACAGGTGCAAGCTGCGGAGAATGAAAATCTTGCCAAGCATTCGTGAATAAGATACTAATAGAAGCACCTTCGTCTATTAAAGTGTTACGAATATCCTATCACAAACCTGCACAGTGATTTGGAAAGACACATAAGATGGAAGACGTGGTTCTGTCAAATGATTCCAATTAATAAAAATAATTTGAGTGCTTGAAGGGGGTGCCATTGGGATGGACAGAGTGCCCCCTTGTCTGGGTGAATCAATATTAGCGAGGTACACCTGAGCGACATCCTCACTCTTTGAATGAGGAGTGCGATCGACCGATGACAAAACTGGATCAACCACTTTAGGTTCACTCTTCAAATGAAGAGTGGGATCGATCGACAACATAACCAAATCAACCAATTTAGGTTCACTCTTTAGATGAAGAGTGGGGCTGACCATTGACAGGATTGGATCAACTACTTGGTTACTGGTTCAACTAAGGATGAAACCAAATTGACCACCTGATCAATCGAACAGACCGGGGATGGAACCAAATTGACTAGTCCATCAATTAAGGATGGGTTGGGAGAGATTTTATGATAACTAGTTGGAAGTTGAAGCTTTTCCAAAAGATAAGAAGCCTCATCCATATGAGGGAAAAGGTGAGAGTAATGATCACCTTCACATAACATACAAGGAAATTTGGCAGTTCTATTATTCTTACCAACTTTAACATCACTAGTTGATGGGGTGTCCCCAGCATGTCCAGTAGGGGATGATGACGTGGAAGACCACATTTCTAAGACCTTGGGGAGACAAGGGAAATCCCTCATAAAGTGGTCACCCTTACAAAGCCTACAAGAGAATTCGGGTTTAGGATTCTTCATTTTAGACTTGTCAACTTTATCAACAATCCTGGTATGATTAACAGTAGTTTGTTGCTCAGATCCAACATGACCTAATGTGGTTGGAGGCTTGGTCTCTTTCTAATTCTTCTTCTCCTTTCGTTTCTTCTTCTTATCAACTTGAACGTCACTAGTTGACAAGGTGTCACCAACATGTCCAACAGGGGATGATGATGTGGAATACCACATTTCTAAGACCTTGGGGAGACCAGGGCAATCCCTCATAAAGTGGTCACCCTTACAAAGCATGTAAGGGAATTTGGGTTTAGGAATCTTCGTTTTAGACCTGTCGACTTTATCAACACTCCCAGTACGATTAACAATAGCTGGTTTCTCGGATCCAATAGGACCTGATGAAGTTGGAGGCTTGGTCTCTTTATAATTCTTCTTATTCTCCTTTTGTTTCTTCTTCTTCTTATGAACTTGGCCACTCACTTTAGAGCTTTTACTAGGCAAAGGAGGAGAAAGAGAAGGAGACCTGACAAGTGAAGAAGGCGAAAGGTTGACATGAGGTTGATTTGTGGGTGGTGTGCTTACATCCGAAGCATTAAGTGCATTCGAAGCACTGGGAAAAGTCGAGATCACCGAAGTGGGGAACAACCAAACCGATAACCCAATGGTGGGTCTCAAAAGACTCAGTGTGGAAATGCACGGAGGACCAATGTTTTTAAAAGAAGGAAAGATGAAAGGTTCCCCAGGAAAATGGGTTCCTCCGTTGGTACTCCCAAGAACTAATGCCATTGACACTGACTCGACCTAAGGTCCACTAGGGAAAACAAACAACACACGTTACAAATCTAAGAAGAAAACAAGAAAACAAAGCTTCCCACAATGAAACCACTAGTTGGTGATGAAATCCGACATCATGAGATCAATATAGAAAGGGACTGGGATAGAGTGGGTGGATCAATGACATTGATGACCTGCTTAACGGACTTATGCCTTGGTGCAAGTTCCCACACTGTTTTACCTGCGGGCTTACCGTCCAAGGATCCCGAGTGATTTTGACCAACATTTGACCCAGGTACAATGAAAACTCCCCTTCATCATAACCTTGTGTATTAACCCTACATATATAGGCTACTAAGGTTACCAACTCGTAGTCATCCTCCGGGCGGGTACAGTCGATAATCGAGAACGATTGTATGGGCATGATAACAAGTTTGAAGTTCTTCAAGAGAAATGAAGATAAGTGGACCAGAATACTACTAAGGACCTCAAATGGATTCGATATTCACGAAGCTCCGAGACCAAATGAAACCGATCATTTCTCAGGAAGAACCCCCAATATACGATCTTTCCACTATGTGGGCTAAGTTGCGAAGGGGAAATCTTTGTTTCTCTCTTGCACGTGACCTCGTGTTAAACCCTTGTGTGAGAGGGGGATCCTAGCTATGCTTATACGAACAATTGGATTTACCACTCCCTAGCACATGATTCTATGTTTGTCTGATGGATTTGGAAAGTTATCCTAACAACCTATTCCAAATCCCTACACTTTAAGATAATGTAGGTTTTCTACCGGATAATATAAAAGTGTCTAATCAATTTTATAAGCGCTTCATTTTAGGTTTGTTGTTTACTCAAGGGTGTGAAAGTGAAACTTATGATGTTTTAGACTAGACTCCAAAAGAATGCAAAATAATGAGATGCAAATCTTTTTCTTCAATGAATCCTACATACGGGATGGAGAAGAGGTTCAACTTTCTTCAACAAAAACACCCAATTCCCAAATACAATTTTTTAAATGCAATCTACTACAATACCCAAAAGCAATAACACAACTATCTTCTTTTCTTGATTCTAATAGAAAGCAAATGAAAATCCTTTAACTCTTCATTACTTTCAATCAAAATGAAAGAGTCGAATGTAGATACAAAAGACACAAAACAAAAAGGATTTCAAACAAAGAATGCACTCACAGGCTAACAAGAACTGGAAGAAACAAGTATGATAACTTAGTCAATCAAGGACTCGACAATTGACAAACATTCAAGAGATACAAGAAAGTTCAAAGAAGAACCCAAAAATTGATATAGAGAAAGAGAAATCACTCAACTATCTTGACAAAACGAGCAAGAAGAAAGAGCAATCAAAGCTAGGTTGTGGTACTAAGCATAAAGTCTCAAATTGTTCAAAGAGGAATATTTAAAAAGTAACTTAAGATGAACAAACCTTTGTAGACCTTTTCAATTAGTCAGATAACCAGAAACTTCGCAAGACTCAGACCAAACCAAGAAGAAACAAGAGGAATCAATGTCGCAATTTGGAAAAGGTTGCAAGCTTAAACAATATAACGAAAAGAGTGATAAAGAACCATATTCTCAAGATAAACAAAGTCATAAGCAAAAGTACAGACTCTGGGAAAAAGACCTCCAACAAAGGGTTGAGAAAAATAGGGCAGATATTCCTAGATATGCTCAAAACAAGAGATCAACGCTCCCTAAAACAAAGAGACAGAGTGCTACAATGTTCCTTAAGAGACCACTAAGGAGCGTTGATCAGATAACCAATGCCCTGGTAGCGACTCTAGGGGAGCGGTGATCCTGTAGATGCTTGAAAATATGCATAAAAAAACAAAAACTCAACAGAGACTGGCTTGGTAACTATGACCACTGCTTGATGAAACAGAGGGAGGAGGGAAGGCTTAAAAAACAATCAACCAAACAAGATAAAACTAGGAAAAGGTTCAGATGATCTAAGGAAAGACAAGTCAATGTTTGTCCCCAGTGGAGTTTCCAATTTCTGTTACAGAAATATTCCCCCGCGGACAGGTGAACTTTCACTTGGATTATAAACCCCTATACAAAGACATAAAATTGCATTTGGACACTACCATTCCTATATATTCATTTTGTCCATCGAAAAAGAGAGGAGGAGGTGAATTGTGATGCACTTTGTTTATGACGTTTGTCCAAACCGCTCCAATCTGTGAGCTTGATCTTCACTC
The DNA here is from genome assembly GCA_032191745.1 of Picea mariana. Classification (NCBI taxonomy): domain Eukaryota; kingdom Viridiplantae; phylum Streptophyta; class Pinopsida; order Pinales; family Pinaceae; genus Picea; species Picea mariana. Next base: position 12,294 of record JASDQU011405003.1, on the reverse strand, counting down.
TCGGCTCAAATCCATACCTGCAATGGACAACGAGAAACAAATGAATATCTCCTACTCTAATGGATTAGACAAAGAAAATTCATCTATGTAAATTAATTCAAACATAGAAAAGCACATGTAAACATACACTTGAAGGAAATAGGCCAAGTATATTAAATGCGAACCAAGAAAACTAACAAACCACGAATGATGTTAGTTGCAACTCCTCCAAGCTCTCCTCGTCCAGACACTTGCATGAATCCTAAGATCATAAGTTTGATATCTCTGTCTGTCCCACCTTCACCATGGAAATCCCTCATTATATAGGATTTGGAGGCTTAACCACCATGGAGAAGATCACTCACTAGATCCACTAAAATGGGATCTTCAAGATTTTTATGGAGAAAATATCTCTCAAGGATTTTAGGAAGAAAATATCTTTCAAGGATTTTGAGGAAATATCTCTCAAGATCCACCAAATTAGGATTTTGGTTTGAGAAAAATTTTCAACCATCCATGAGATTCTCAACTTTTCCTTGAGATTAGAAAACTAAATGTGAGGTGGATTCTCATACTAAATTAATTCATTTTTTATGAATAATAATTAATAATGCATCTGCACATGGTATTTTGACCTTTATATGATATATTTCTCTTCCACATTGACTAGGAATTGTGACAAATGTTCTTTCATGGTGTCAAGGTGTTAAAAAACATAGAAACACATAGAAAAGTGCATGTGACACTTAATAAGGTGCATACGACAGTTTTACTACACTTGTGACACTTAGGGTGAGGTACTTAAGTGTAGCATTTTTATGTGTAACAACTATCCAATAGGATTGCCACCCTTGAGTTGGGGCATGTAATACATGAGTGAAGACTCTTCTCCAGTATCCACTCAGAGCACCAATAACATTCTAGTGGAATAACATTAAACTCATAACAACACAAGATGCCCATGTTGTGTAAGAGAGCCCATGAAGGAAATGAGAATCAAGAATGGAGAAAGGAAAAAGACCCTTTTATCAAGGAAATACCAGCTTTAATATCCTCTCTCATGAAATGGTTAGGAGTCCCCCAAGTAGAAGCTCTTTTATATGTTGTCAAGTTTTTTCATGTCAAATGAAGTGTCAACTTCATATGACTTTTGCATGGTTATGGTAGGTGTCACTTTATTGGCTTGGGGTTATAATTTTCAAAGATTCTTAGTTTATCATGAATTAATTCCTTGGGGGTATAATGTTTGTCACTAAGGAATATTCATCTCCCTCTCATCTTCTATTTATCCCTTTGCCTCATGTTAGCCCAAGGCCCCTTGCGTTCCCCTTGGCCATTCTATGTCATGTGTATTACTTTTTATTAGGAATATATTAAGGTCATGATCATAGGCCTAACCCAAGGTGCATTAAACATCATATTGTACATGTTATTTACACGTATGTTAGTATGGTTTTGGTCTTGGGCCCTTTTTTAGAGTCTTATTTCATGGTCACTTTCATTTTTCATATACACTCTACTTGCATTTGTTGGTACCCTTGACTCAATTCCAAGGTAAGAGGTACAAATAAACATTAAATTAAAAATATACGTAGCACATGTTCCATATTGAAATGTAGGGAGGTGGAACTGGGGTATTACATTCCCTTCCCCCTTAGACTAGCACATGCCTCAATGCAATCTCCTCCTTTCTCAATATAGTATGCCAAAGCATTATAATATCTCTTAACAACTTCTAAATCCATGAATTCAACACTCATCTATTCCATCATCTAAAGGAGTGCAGGTTGATGTGTAAATTCTATCAAAATGGAAATTGAAACATTTGAATTCATTATATGAAAGAAAGATTATAACATTAGCTTAATACTCATCTTTGTAGGCATATGATTATATTGAGTGGTTGCCATGGGTAAAGTTATGCACAATGGTTATCCTCTTTGAGCAACCCAAGGTAGTTTGCATATCTAAGCCAAATTTTAGCATCTACCATGAATACCAATGCCAATACATTGGTACAAATTCATCTAGGTTCCTTTATTAGCATTCAAATTTCATCTAGGTTCCTCTACTAGCACTCACTCAATGTATGGGTATCTTCTCGTCCATTCAATCATCAAATCATAAACTATCCAAGGAACCCTTCTAGCTAGTTATAATTCTAGCAAGAAAAGTTGAGCATGTTGATTTGTAGATTTGTAGATTTGGGAGACCTTGCTAAGACATTGCAACCCTTCAAAACTCCAAGCTAGGGAATCCCATTGTTGAGTTCAAGCAACCATGGGTTCAATACAATCAAGACTCAACTTAGGCTTCAATCTAATTATAGTATTCTCCC
>JASDQU011405002.1:17907-28824 GCA_032191745.1 Picea mariana | reverse complement strand
ATTTTCATCTAATCTAAAAAGAGGATTCATGTGCAACAAACATTCGATATTGCAATTTGCAATGCGCTATTGCTTATGTACGGAGACTTTCACTTTGACGATTTTTCTACATCTCGTATTATTGTGTCTTTTGTGCTTTGTACTATTTTTTCTACTTGGCACAACGAACAGTTGGTCTATTTTCAATTATTGTGCAAATAATTGTTAGCAACTCTCTGGCATGCTTGAATTGCAGTGCTTTAGCATATCGACACTTGCAGTTTCCAACCTCGATGGTTCTGTAGAGGATTTTTCTACCAGCATGTTTTTCAAGAGAACATACCTATTGGTTGTGTGCGTTGGCATTGGGCATAGGTATGTGGTGGGAATCATAAAGAATTGTTATATTTTTGACCATTATGTGGAGGAAAGACATGCTTGCAAGATGTTATACTTTCGTGGGTTCACATTTGCAATAGTTATGCATTTTGTTGTGACAAGCTAAATAATATGGAGGAAGGAGTAGTCACTTTTGGGGCATTGATTTTTCTCAGATTTAGAAGGAAAGGGTAGTGATTTAGGACTGGCGCAAAGTAAATGAACTTGGTCTTGAAGCAATGTCAGGTCTTTGATTTATTTATTGATATCATTGCAGTGCCTATATATCTTTGTTGTCGAGCTAAGTCAAGAAATGATATATTGATCCATTCTGCAATTCAATGGAAGAGTAACGAAAATGGAAGGGAGATGTGGAAACCATGAAATAAAGATTTTGCAAGAGTATATGAAAATTTTCATCCAATCCAAAGAGATTATTCATGTGTAGTGGATGTTCAATATTGTGATCTGCAATGCGTTATTGCTTATGTGTGAAGACTTTTTCTCTGGCGATTTTTCTGCATCCCACATAGTTGTGTCTTTCACGATTTTATAGTTTTTTTTTCCTGACACAGTGGACATTTGGTTTGTTTTCAATTCTTGTGTAAAGAATTGTTAGCAATTCTTTGGCATACTTGTATTGCAGTACTTTTCCACGTTGGCACTTGAAGTTCCACACCTCGCTGGTTCTGTAGAGGAATTTGCTACTGACATGTTTTTTCAGTTTGCATACTTGTTGGTTGTGTGTGTCGGCATTGTGCGCAGGAACGTGGAGGGAATAATAAAGGCTTGCTATATTTTTTACCATTGTGTAGGGGAAAGGAATGCTCACAAGATTCTATGCTTTCATGCATCCTCATTTGCAATAGTTCTGCACTTTGTTGTGATAAGATAAATAACATGGATGAAGGCCCGATCACTTTTGGGGCATTTATTTTTCTCAGAGTTAGAAGAAATGGAAGTGATTTAGGACTGGTGCAAAGTAAATGCACTTTCTCTTGAAGCAATGTGATCTCTATGATTGATTTAATTTTCAATTTTTTTTGTTGTAATGAATTTTTTTTCAGTTTGTGTAGGCGCTTTTGATAATGAACTATGAAGATGCTCTTCATGACCATGTTCTTAAAAGCGATCGCTCAGACTATTTTGAATCCTCATGCAGAGAATCCATTCTTACAAAGCTTGTACCGAGATTTCATATTGCATATCTTCTGGCATTGTCGTGCTTGGCTGTTTCGACAATATACTTAGTCTATTTAAGACTATATATTTTTAAGCCTTTTGTAGAGAACCGACACAGGTTATCCTGGCGCATTGTTTCACTTCTGTACCTCCACATTTTAAATAGTTTTGCATCAGTGATTTTGACAAGTGAAGTAATTTGAAGTATATATCACTGATTTATAGTAAATTGACTTTTTGTGATTTAGAAAGAAAAGTACAGGCATGTAGAAGTAGTGTGAAGCAAATGCACTAGTTCTCTATGGGATATTCGATGGTTTTTATTGGAATTTTTTTTTTTTGAAAGATAGATGATATATGTGTAAAATCCATTTTAGCTGATTTGCATCCTGCTCTTGGCCTTGAGCAATATCATCTCTGTGATCTATTTATCTTTGGACAATTTTCTAGTCAAAATCGTTTTTACTTGGTGACTTTTGAGGTTGGAAGGAAGGTTTTTATATGGTCATATTGTCGTGCTATTCACAACTATGCTTCTTGTACACTAAACACTTAGCATATTTTCAAGTCATGGGCATAGAATTTATAGCATGTGGCATTTTGTTGCTAGGAAGTGCCCCTGCAATAGTTATTTGAGAGGTTGAAATTATTTATGTAGTGGCTTGCTTTTATCCAATGGTATGTGAGATTAGTTTATGTATCTGAGAAATGCATGCAACTAGGTTCTTTGTTTGTTTTTAATATGCACTACATCAACAAACATGGTTGAATCTAACACATAAAAGGATTGTTAATTTTGACATGAGGCATTACCATTGCTATGTCTTGCAAAACAATCCATTGTTATTGCTTGATCATATATGGTTCATGCATTGTGGAGTTACTTCATTTCATTGAAATTTGCAATGGAATTAGTGTAATGTTTAAGCAAACCAGTTTTTTTTTTTTNTTAGGACTGGTACAAAGTAAATGCACTTTCTCTTGAAGCAATGTGATCTCTATGATTGATTTAATTTTCCCTTTTTTTTTGTAATGCCTTTTTTTCCAGTTTGTGCAGGTGCTTTTGCTGATGAAATATGAAGATGCTCTTCAAGACCATGTTCTTAAAAGAGATCGCTCAAACTATTTTGAATCCTCATGCAGAGAATCCATTCTTACAAAGCTTGTACCGAGATTTCATATTGCTTATCTTCTGGCATTGTCATGCTTGTCTATTTCGATAGTATACTTAGTCTATTTAAGACTATCTATTTTTAAGCCTTTTGTAGAGAACTGACACAGGTTATCCTGGCACATTGTTTCACTTCTGCACCTCCACATTTTAAATAGTTTTGCATCAGTGATTTTGACAAGTGAAGTAATTTGAAGTATATATCACTAATTTATAGTAAATTGACTTTTTGTGATTTAGAAAGAAAAGTACAGGCATGTAGAATTAGTGTGAAGCAAATCCGCTAGTTCTCTATGGGATATTTGATAGTTTTTATTGGATTTTTTTTTTTTGAAAGATAGATGATATATGTGTAAAATCCATTTTAGCGGATTTGCATCCCTTGAGCAATATCAGCTCTATGATCTATTTATCTTTGGACAATTTTCTAGTCAAAAGCGTTTTTACTTGGTGACTTTTGAGGTTGGAAGGAAGGGTTTTCTATGGTCATATTGTCATGCTATGCACAACTATGTTTCTTGTACACTAAACACTTAGCATGTTTTCAATTCATGGGCGTAGAATTTATAGCATGTGGCATTTTGTTGCTAGGAAGTACCCCTGCAATAGTTATTGGAGAGGTTGAAAGTATTTATGTAGTGGCTTGCTTTTATCCAGTGGTATGTGAGATTAGTTTATGTATCTGAGAAATGCATGAAACTAGGTTCTTTGTTTGTTTTTAATATGCACTACGTCGACAAACATGGCTGAATCTAACAAATAAAAGGATTGTTAATTTTGACATCGGGCATCACCATTGCTATGTCTTGAAAAACAATCCATTGTTATTTCTTGATAATATATGGTTCATGCATTGTGGAGTTACTTCATTTCATTGAAATTTGCAATGGAATTAGTGTAATGTTTAAGCAAACCAGTTTTTTTTTTTTCTTGTATTTCTCGATCAAACCGTAAAATGAAACATTTTCTGGATGTACCATGTATCCTAAGAAAAATTAATAGCTTCTTATTATATTTTTTTTTCAGGGGTTGGTTAAGTTGGTCAAGGACTATTTTATAAACTATGTGTATCAAAGAAAATCAAAGTTGAACAAAAACAAAAATAAGGTATGCTACTTTGAGATTGTATTGAGCATTTTAGGTTTTTTCACTTGGTCAATGCTATTGAAAAATTCTAAGCATCATATAAATGAAAAAAACTAGAACATGGAAGATACAATAGATGTTGAAAACTATGAAAACAATGGGAAGTGCATTGTCTATGGAAATATTGACCATGTTCTACATAGAAATGTTCTTTTTAGATTGGATGCATTTACATATAGTCCTAGGGGTTCTTTTTTTTATGAATTACATGTCCCTTTGTGTTTCCACTACTCTTCCATTGAATTGCAAAATGGATAAATAGATCATTTCTTGGTCTATTTGGACAATGGAGATAAAGAAGCATTGGAATCATATAAGCTTGAGCTAGGGTTCGATTTCTTGTACAAATTGCATGGGATTCATGACATTGACATATACCTATCAAAAATGCACCTATCTGCATATTTGAATCTAAATGAAAATGAGAGAGGGATATGGGGAGATACATTTTGCATACGAAGGTTAGAAAAATGGATAAATATATTGATTGTAGTTTGTTCAATAATGAGGAAAACAAAGTATTTTCATTTCAACAAACATGTAAATGCAGATCCATGTTGCATCTTGTTTCATGATACAAATCATGTTAGCGGTCACTACGGACCATTGCTTTACAAGAAACTAACTAGATGCAATATTGAACAACCTGATACTTTCTTTTCACCATTGTGCAAAACCCTCGAATTGACAAGATGAATTCTTATGGATTAAACAGAGTGATTCTTTTCATGTCTATTTGTGGTGATATTTTGTTCGAAGCACTTTGCTATTTGATAGCCACAGATTTCGATGCAAAATCTTTGAGACTTTACATTGTGCAATCCTTTTGTAATGCAATGAAAAGTGGTGACCAGAATGCATTGCATTACTTGCATGAATATGTGATACTTTATCTTGTAGGAAATGCAACAACTATTGAAAATTGGCAGAAGTATCTTGTAAATACGACAATGCCATATGAAAAGGAAAGATAGAGGGTGGGGCATTATGTTTTCAATGGATATCATTCATTTTCGATGTAAATATCCAAGTGTGGTCCCTCCATGGTACTAATATTGTCAACTTGTATTTGAATGACTCAATTTTTGATAAAACAGTTGGTCTGTTTTCATTTAAAACACATACAATTCATGTTCACTATGAGCCATTGCTAAGGGACAAGTACAGTGAAATATGAAATGAGCATTATGACCAATGCATAGTGGGTGTAGTGAATGCATGTGGAAAAAATCATGATAGAGATACAATGTTGGCATTGAGAAAAAGTATCTGTGACAATGTATTGGTTCTTAGACATGTGCTTGGAATTCACCAAGATAAACACAAATCACAATGTGACAATCAAATTACATTAGCAAATAACAATGTAGTTGGTGGAATGGGTTGTTGTTGGATATGCATTTTGGTTAAGCTTTGGGATCTATGCCAGAATAATTCAAAGAAAAAAAGGAAGTTATAAGATGGACCAAAGCATGAGACAAAAGGAAGCGCGACGGAACAACGCGAAAAGGGAAAAAAGTAGCTAGGTTTTTGGGACATTTTGTCCACTTGTAATGAGCTTAGCCCTATTTTGATGTATAAACATGTAAAGGGTTTATGGGTAGAGGGTTTTGACATATGAGAAGTTTTTGATGTTTTGGGTTAAGTTGAGTCGATAATCGGAAGAATTTTTGGGGAATGACTCAGGGGTAAGGCTCGCACTGCATCATAATGGCTAGGAAGGTTTGGCTAATGTTATTGTTGCATATTTTTTAATGCAAATCATAGTTGTAATAAGATTATCAATGAATAATACAAAAAGCTAGCCATTGTGGAAGTATCCCAAGTTGGGTCAACCACGCTAAACCTGTGTGTTTTGATCTGTTGTTTTGCATGTATAATGTTTATTGTTATGGTGCAACAATGATAAATTATTAAGTATGACAAATGTCTTCTTATGTATGATGCTATAATGTCACACAATAGAGTAACCTGTAATTGAATGAATATCAAGTAAAGGAATCTCACACACTGGGTATGTCGAATGTTAAGTAGCTAGTAAGTAATAGAAACTGTGCACATGAGTAGATGGTTAGTAAAGACATGTTGAATTCATCGCTTCCCTTCATCAATGCAGAACCTTGGTTCCTGCGTTCCCTCTAGATGCCTTGGGTGAGACTTCACTTTCTTTGTAAGTGATGCCGAAAGGGTCGATATCTAAGGGTTTTGTTGGTATATTGATGATTAACCCCAGGTCTTCCCATTGTGCACCAACAAATGGTTCTGTTGTCGAGACCGGGAACTATAATCATGGGGAATGTTTTAGAGGCCGAATAAAGAAGAGATCACGGAATGTCTAGAAAGGAAGCAAAGAAACTTTGCGAGAGAAGAGAATAGGAATTCACAGCTCAACGATGAACAATGGTTACAAAGGTATGTTTTCACATATTTTCATGAAATTTTCTTTGGAGAATTCCCGATAATTTTGACTAAATGGTTAGAAAGCCTAGTTGAGAACGTTGGGAGATATCAAGCCAAGGCTCCTAGAAACTAGACCTGAGTAATAAAGTTTCTCGCATAGTCATGTTCTGGTTGAATAGTATATTAGGAGGTTACGTTACAAAGTTTGTGATAGATTGTATGCAGTCTTATAGTGTCGCAGACAGGGACTTATTCAAGGGTCTGTGAGGGAGGTATTTGCATGATTGTCTTATCCACTCTGAGAATAATACTTTTTATAGTGGGAATTACGTTTATTGTGCTTCCATAGATTACAACGATCCACAAGAATTCATTCGAAGATCCCAGGATTTATTGACACAACTCATAACCAACGCTTCTAAAAATAATGGTTACGTCGTTGGATCCATTGATGGCTCCTCGTATGGTCCCGTTTAGTGTTGGCCCTCCCTTACCAATAGTAGTTTTCAATGATGTTACACTAAATCTCAAAATCAACTACTTACGTGTCCTCCCAAGAGTGAAGTTCGAGGTCTTGAGGCTGGTTTTTTTATGCACTACTCAACTTACTCATTTTTCACACATAACCAAACTTCCCGTATGAGTTTCTAGATTTTCTACAACTATTTGTTGTTTGATTCTCATGTAACATGTATGTTGATTTATTTGTTTTCATTTTAAGCACAACATCGCCAAATTTAACACCGTTGTCGGGGAAATTGTCATCTAAAAAAGTTCCTATATTGTTAGGTAGCATTGGCGAAGTAGCTCTGGTTGCGGTGATGTGCTTGATACTCTCATTTCTACATATTAGACATCAAAAGAACTATGATCAAACTGGTGATTGTATATCCTTTCGTTATAGTTGTTTCCCTACTAAATTCTTTTGAGTTCATTAACTTGGTCGTATTCCACGGTTATGATAAAATTGCTTTTATGATGCTCTGTGCAGATGAGAAATGGTCGCGAGGGAAAATTTCAAGCAATTTAGCTTTGATTACGAGGTTCTAAGAGATTCGACTGTAAACTTTGACAGAAACAACATGCTTGGCAAAGGAGGATTCAGTGAAGTTTATAAGGTATAATATCAAGAAGTCCCTCAAATACCTCCCACGTGGACCCTCGGTGAATTTTATAATTTAAAAAACAGTGCATTTAGATACCTCCCTCACAGACCCTTGAATAAGTCCCTGTCTGCGACATTATAAGACTGCATACAATCTATCACAAACTTTGTAACGTAACCTCCTAATATACTATTCAACCAGAAATTGACTATGCGAGAAACTTTATTACTTAGGTCTAGTTTCTAGGAGCCTCGGCTTGATATCTCCCAACGTTCTCAACTAGGCTTTCTAACCATTTAGTCAAAATTATCGGGAATTCTCCAAAGAAAATTTCATGAAAATATGTGAAAACATACCTTTGTAACCATTGTTCATCGTTGAGCTATGAATTCCTATTCTCTTCTCTCGCAAAGTTTCTTTGCTTCCTTTCTAGACATTCAATGATATCTTCTTTATTCGGCCTCTAAAACATTCCCCATGATTACAGTTCCCGGTCTCGACAACGGAACCATTTGTTGGTGCACAATGGGAAGACCTGGGGTTAATCATCAATATACCAACAAAACCCTTAGATATCGACCCTTTCGACATCACTTACAAAGAAAGTGAAGTCTCACCCAAGGCATCTAGAGGGAACGCAGGAACCAAGGTTCTGCATTGATGAAGGGAAGCGATGAATTCAACATGTCTTTACTAACCATCTACTCATGTGCACAGTGTCTATTACTTACTAGCTACTTAACATTCGACATACCCATTGTGTGAGATTCCTTTACTTGATATTCATTCAATTATAGGTTACTCTATTGCGTGACATTATAGCATCATACATAAGAAGACATTCGTCATACTTAATAATTTATCATTGTTGCACCATAACAATAAACATCATACATGCAAAACAACAGATCGCAACACACAGGTTTAACGTGGTTGACCCAACTTGGGATACTTCCACAATGGATAGCTTTTTGTATTATTCATTGATAATCTTATTACAACTATGATTTGCATTAAAAAATATGCAACAATAACATTAGCCAAACCTTCCTAGCCATTATGATGCAGTGCGAGCCTTACCCCTGAGTCATTCCCCAAAAATCATATTAGATTAGATTAGATTAGATTAGATTAGATTAGATTCATTTGGATGACTCAATTTTCTCAAAAATCATAGGCGTTGTTACTTCAAAACAGGCCTGGGATATTCTACAAACATCTTACCAAGGAAATAACAGGGTCAAAATAGTTAAGTTGCAGACCTTGGCGATGCATTTTGAGACTTTAAAAATGACAGAGTCTGAAAACATTGATCAATTTATGACCAGAGTCATGGGAATTGTAAACCAGATCAGGTTGACTGGTGAAGACATCCATGATCAAAGGATCATTGAGAAATTCCTCAAAAATCTTCCAAACAAATTTGAAATGGTTGTTACAAACATCCTTGAATCCAAGGATTTGTCAATTTTTTCCACAGATGAAATAATGGGTTCTCTGTTGACACATGAGACTAGACTACATCTCGAAGATGAGTCAATATCCAACTTCTTCAAAACTCAATTCTCTTTCAGCAGAGGGAGAAGCATAGGGAGAGGCAGAGGTCGTCAAGGAAGAGGGAGAAGTCCAAGTAACAATCACTCAAGTGAAGGTCACATACATTAAAACTAGAATCAGATTTCTAGCCTCAAAGAGGCAGAGGGAGAAGATCAAATGACAAAGCAAGCATACAATGATACTACTGCAAAATGTATGGTCACTATGGATCTGAAAGTCGGAAGAAGTAAGCATATAGGTACTGATGTAGAGAAAATGTCTCAAATCATGAAGGAGAAACCTCAAATGGTATGTTTCTCTCATTCCACAACACTGAAGAACAACACAAATATCTCTGGTTGTTGGATAGTGGATACAACAATCACATGATGGGTAAAAAATATTTACTTTCATGCATTGATTCTTCTATTTAATCTGATATTACACTTGGAGATGATTCTTTAGTCAAAGTTCAAGGAAAAGGTATTGTACCTATTCTCACTAAACAAAATGTAAAGACATACATAAACAATGTCTATCATGTTCGCGATCTAAAACATAATCTGTTAAATGTAGGTCAACTAGTTGAAAATGGATATAAGGTTCTTTTTCAAGGAGCATCATGTAGGATATATGACAAATCTCCCAACAGAAAATTAATTTTTGAAATCCACATGGCTAGGAATAGAATGTTTCCCCTGACCCTTAGAACTCCAAATTTAATCCAATCTTATGCACAAAGTGCATCCACCCCCAATGAAACTATGGTTTGGCACGTAAGATTTGGATATATACCCTTTAAGAGTCTAAGCCTTCTACATAAGCACTCCATGGTCAAAGGTCTACCTATCTTCAAAGAGAAAACCCATGTGGGTCTTGCATTCTTAGAAAACATAAGAGAACAACCTTTCTGCAATCCTCCACTCAAGCCAAACAACACTTAGAGTTGGTTCACACTGACCTATGTGGACCAATGTAAACAAAGTCAATAGGTGGTAGCTTTTATTTCCTAACATTTATTGATGACTTTAGCAAGAAAATATGGATTTATTTCCTGAGACACAAGTCTGAAACCTTTGCAAAGATCAAAGAGTTCAAGGCTGAAGCTAAAAAACAGAGTGGGAAATATGTGAAGATTCTCAGGTCAAATGGAGGAGGAGAATAGTGTTCAAAATAATTTTCAAATTTCTGCAAATCACAAGGAATCATCATGCAAACTACATCCATGTATACTCCACAACAAAATGGAGTGGATGAGAGGAAAAATCAGACTATAATGAACACATCAAGGAGCCTTCTCAGAGAGAAATGTCTGTCAAATCTATTTTGGGATGAAGCAAGAGCATGCACATTTTATCTCCTGAATAGATCTCCAACGACCAGTCTCAAGATGAAGGTCCCTCAAGAAGCATGGAGCGGGACAAAGCTAAATTTTGCTCATCTTAGGACATTTGGATGTATTTCATTCACTCACATACCTTCTGAATTAAGGAAGAAAGTTGATGATAGAAATGAGAAATACATTTTTGTTGGCTACAGTGAGACATCCAAAGCCTACAGACTCTACAGTCTGATTTCAAAGAAACTCATTCTTAGCAAAGATGTCAAATTTCTTGAAAATCAGTTCTAGAGTGAGTCTGAAAATCGGCCTATCGACAGTCAAAACCCATTGCTGCCACTTCCTGAAAACATAGAAAATTCAAGACATCAAACACATCAGCATGTCCTTCCAATATTGTAGGTACAAGAACAACCTCAAAGTCCTCAAGACAACTCTTCTTCAAGCAAAACTTCATCCTTTGAACCTCGAAATCAGAGAACTCGAATCTTGAGAGAAATCCATTAGCAGTTGGATGATATTGATCAACACAATCTTTTTGCATTAATGTCATGTCAACCTACATCTTTTAAAGAGACGGCTAAAGAGCCACATTGGGCTCAAGCTATGAACCAAGAGATTGAGTCCATTGAGAAGAACAAGACATGGGATCTTGTTGATATTCCCACACACAAGAAAAG
>JASDQU011405000.1:17466-40064 GCA_032191745.1 Picea mariana | reverse complement strand
GATGACCAATCCGCAAAAGGGGATTTGGTCCTTATACAATTACCGACTTGATTAATCCTCAATGGGGATTAATCTAATAATAAAAATAATAATAATGACATGATTAATCCACAATGGGGATTTAATCCAATAACAAAATAATAAGAATGTTCTTCGCAGTTACATTATTTCAACATGTTATGCCTTTGTTGGAATTATTAGTGTAATCTAAGCATATTTTCAAGTTCATGTATCATTATTACTTGTCAAACGTGATATGTAGGCACAATAATCTTCTTAGATTTGTGCCCTTGTTTTGTTTCCCATAGGTCTCTCTTGAAGGATGCCTCACTTTAATAGTGTATCTTGTAGCAGACTCATTCATATTGATTCTAACAAGTTGTTACAACAACATGAAGTAGAATAGATAATACAGAGATTAGTAGTCAAACGTGAAAGCTACACTGTCAAATTTTTCGATTGGTCGATTAGTAAAAGCTATATCATATATTTAATCCTAGAATTTAGTAGAACTATTAAACATAGATGGTAAGCACATGTCAAGGTTGATGTTTCCTAGACAATAATAAAATTTAGAGATACCACACTTACATAAGTCTCTGACTATGTGTTATTATGTTAATGGGTTGGGATGGAATTATGACCTCAAATATTTCAATGGGATTCAATAGTTCATTCCTAATAACTTTTGAGATGCAATTATGAATTAAAATATTTCAAATGGATTCAACTATTTAATCCTAATAACTTCTAGGAAGTTTGTCAACGAGTAATAATTTATAGTTTTTCATATGGAATTATGACCTTAAAGCTTTTAAATAGATTCAATCACTTATTCCTATTAGTTAATATAATAATATATTAGTAAAGGTAATCCGGGGTTGTAAAACAACGTTTTAGAAATGGATAAATCAAAATGTCCACTACATTTTTAATTAAACTTATTTGCATCATTATTATGCCTACACAAATAACAACAATATTAAAAACCTGCTATAATGTAGTTGCTTTTGGTTATTTCTGTGTTGCTTTTGGTTTGTAGGCTATCCTCATTATTGTATTTTATCAAATGTTTCCTAAGAGGAAGGTTCTAAGTTGTTTTGTTTGAAACATTTTTTTTAGAAAGCTAATGTGGCTTCTATTTCATTCGACTACAAAGTTGTATAATGTAGTAAGGTTATTTCTGTGTTGTTTTTGGTTTGTAGGCTCTCCTCGATATTGTCTTTTATCAAATGTTTCTTAAGAGGAAGGTTTTAAGAAGCTTTGTTGAAACAATTTTTTTTAGAAAGCTAATGTGGCTTCTATTTCATTTGACTGCAAAGTTGTTGTTGATGCTACAAGAATATTGTTAGTTATCAAAAAGTTCTTACAACTATGACTCAACAATGGGTTGAGCTCAAGAATTCCATGGTCTTATCCAAGTTTTTTTTAAATATGAATGGATTTAATGAATTATAATTTTAAGGGTAATATAGGATATTAAAATTAAACGAATGTTACAAAGACATTAAGAAATTAATGGTTGATAGCAGTTCTCAAAACATAGTGTTTAAATGTAGTCTCGCCATCCTATGGAAGTCTCCCTAAATCGTTAATGTTTTCCCTATAACATTTCATTGTACTTGGTGTTTTGTTGTAAATTAATAAGTTATAATTGCAATATGTCAACAAATAGTCTATGAATCTGTGTAGTAATAATGATGCAAAAATGTCTAATTTAAGATATTTTACCACAGAAATGAAAGATAGTATAAAGCATACTTAAAAGTGTGCATACATGTAGGTGTTCAATATTGTAACTCTTTTATTCAATCCTTAAATTCCCTTGGAAGATTGCTATTACTTTAAGCAAATAAGCATGAGGTGAAAACTTTCTGCAACGAGTCAAAGTCGCAATATGTCATATTTCTAACTAACTCTTTAATACAATGCAACTATTAATAGCAATGGAATTTGAAACTTGTAAGAGTTTACAAAAAGTTTTGATCCTTTAAATATAAAATGAATACAAAATATAAACAAAATATCAAATATAAACAAGTTTTTTTTTTTTTTCAATTCAAGAATCTTAAGGCTAAATAAGTGGCTTTCATGATATTTGGTGATGAATCATAATATTGAAATTAACAGTTTGTATAAATAATGATATGCATTGAGTTGAAATTTTAAGGAGAATGATCGTAATTTCATGATTTAAGTTTTGTGCATGGTGTAACTAGGTGTTTAGAGGTTTTGTTGAATTATGAATTTACTTAAATACTCCAAACATAAATCACAATTCTAGTTGAAATTCAAGTAGGTCCATATTGGTTAGTGTGCCTATTTCATAGTGATAGACTTGTTTCATCTAATCAAAGTGAGGAATGATTCAAATATACTGATAGTCTTCCTAATCATTGAGCAATGTGATATTGAGAAAACAAATAACAAGATATATTGAAAAACATCAATGTCCACAAACTTTTATTAGAAATACAAATGATGATATCAAACACTTTGTGTAAATGCTCGGATCATGAATTTACAAGTTATTTTCTAGTGATACTATTATTTCTTTGCATCTTAAAATATTTGACTAATGACTTCCTTTGTACTATTGTAAAATTGTAAACTTTGTAAGGAAGTTAGAATTTTGACAAAAAAAAATTATTCATGAAATTGTGTTCAAATGTTTTGACTCATAAAATTTTATTTAAAGGTATAGATTTATATTTTATAATAAGATTATTGAATTTTTAATTAAAAAAGAAGAAATAGAATATACATAACTTTAATTTACGAAAAAAAAAATTAAAAAAAAAACAAACAAACAAACAAACAAACAAACAAATTTATCTAAAAAAAACAAATTCAACAATGTTTGCAATATTTCTTTCAAACCTCATTCTTGATATTGATCTGGATTATTTCCAGCATGAAATGAGAGCGAAGATATAATAAAGAAATGTACAGAGATATCTTAGATATCCAATAATATAACAGAAATATATTATAAATGCAAGCATAAACACAGAGATACAGTAATACACAATTTCTATTGATGAGCGAAATGTACAAGACTGTAAAAATATAGAGTGAAAGACTTGCTAGAATGGTGGCAGCTTATCTGTGAGAAGAGATGTGACGGATACTCACATTCGCAAGAAGATGATTGTTACAATGAGGCTCCAAAGGAATTTTTAACATAAAGAAATTCCAAAACTCTAACTCCGGAAGATGAAAATCCAACAGTTTTGTGGACCCCGTTTTGGGTAGTTTGGTGTATCAACTTCCCGAGGGTGTAACTTTGGCATACGATCTCCGTTTGGGGCGCACGATAGCTCGTTGGAAAGGTATCATCGAGGAGATTCATTTTGGGGGCTCAATCAAAGCCTTTGGTTTTTGTTAAGGTGCTTGATCCATAAAAACATTCATTTAGGCCCTCAAAATGGCCCCAGAAGTTTAGGAACCGAAAAACTGCTAAAAATAGTAAGCTGCCAGAAGACTATTTTAAGCCAGTTGGAATAGGTGGGTGGCCACCGATATCCACCTGGATCAATCCTCCCTCCTTCAGAATCAATGGTATCCATTGCGTTGAGTGCCCAGGGGAGAGGGAAAATCATTTGTTGAATCTGCATCTTGATGAGTTGCTTGCCTTGCTGGAGAAGCTGCGTTGATTAGCTTGTTGAAGGTTGTCATGAACCTATGGATGGAAGGGTTGGACCTTTTGAACCAGTCCGGCTACATGAGATGACTATGTGAAAAAGGAATCCTTGCGGTTTTCTTCAATCTTGTCGACCTACTTATGTTGGACAGAAGGTGCTTGGACTGAGGTTGTAGTGGGTGTGGTGTTCTTCTATTCACCTTTTGAACATATTGTGAAGAAGCTTAATTTTGTAGTATGAGATACTACCTTGTGATACTGTTTAGGTGGGACGATATTCATAACTACCTCTGGTATCCTATAGAGATGACCCCCCAGAGTAATAATGACACTATGAGGTTGAGACTCATAGATAGCATGGTGCTTCCACATATACGGTTGGCCCAAGAGAACATCACATAATACCTCATCCTTGAAGGGTTGGATGTCATATGACAATCGACACTATTGGCTGACATGAAGATCTCATCCCTTGCAAAGCCACCCGATGTTGTATGGTTGTGGATGTGGTGTTGTCGGCAATCCCAACTGTTTGACAACCTCTACTAAGATGAGGTTCTTCTAGCTTCCACTATCAACAATAAAATGTAGTGAGGTCCCCTTCACCCACATTTTTGAATGAAAAAGGCACTCCCCCTCTTCAGGATATGCTAGTTCTTTTGGCTGAATTGTTGTGGTCGTGACAGTAGCAGTGGGGTCTATGTCGATGATCTGTCTTCTACTAATATTTTCTGAATTAGGGTTCAGATCCTTGTCTTTGATCTTAGACACCAATGACTTTTTTGAGTGACATTCATCAATATTATTCCAAGGGCTTTTGTGGAAATCACACCACTTTTCAGTGTCCTTCTTCATCTTCCTGTGACCCTTCTTTTCATGTGGCTTGGACTGGTTTTTGGGAGGTTGTTTGTTAGGGTCATATTTATCATACTTTGGTTGTTGCGTATTTGCAGATATGAACTCCCGTTTTTTCTAGTGCCTAAATTTTTTCTTGATTTTGACAGCATATCAATAGGCAACTCCTAGCGATGATATGTTAAGAAACTCCATTTCAATTTGGATTTAGCTGTGTAGAGGCCCACGGTATTTCAGAACCAAATGTCACTCAAAATATTTGATACCCAGCTTGGTGTGAAAGGTATGGAAAGTATTGGTGAACTCTGGCACTGCTTGGCCCCTCTCTTGATGCAGTGGAGCAAGATGCACTTCTTTGGCCTTGTAGTAGCTCTATCATCCAAAAAAACTAAAAAAAAATCTATAAAACCCTTGAATGATAAGCCTTAAACATCACATAAAAATATATAGATACTCAAGACTCCTCTTTAGGAAATTTTCCTCATTAATATACAACAATGAAAATGAGAGAGGACTCCTCCTTTTATAGCTAAGGAGCCTTCTCGATACAATGAAGAATACAATGTGTTAGCTAAAAACCATTGGCCTAGTGAATACCATGTGAAAAAAACAATAAATGAGGTAGAATATTTGCCAAATCCTCCAATACATGAGCACCCCTCTTAAATGGTTTAAAATACATCATGAAGTACCATAGGTGTGGACTAAAGAGGTCTAGAAGAGATGCACTCCCTCAAAAAGTGTGCCAACATCCCAATCATGAGTGAAGAATAGGTTGAATGGTCCATTGGACTCAAACATCCTTATAACCAAATCCCAAGATCTAGGAGATGGACCAAATAAGAAATAAGCACCTCAAAAAGAGTGACATCACTCCCACACGTGTGGGGTGTCCAAGGAAAGGATCCAATGCAAGTGGCATGTATGACCTCCTCAAGGTGGATGATCCTCAAACAAATTATTGTGGCCAATGGCACATCACCTATTGGTCAACATAACCACATGTAATCACTCCAACAACTTGTAAACGTCTCCTTAAATGCATCAAAGGCTCCCACATGTGCTCATAGTAGAGAAGAATAATGCATGTGTGTGAATACAATGTCCAACTGAGCAAGGAGAGAAAATATGAGTGGTCCATGTGGCAAGTGTGATGACATGGCATCCCTTTCATGGCATGATGCACTGTCATGGATCCCAAAGCAATGATACCTATCCTAATGTGTTACATGGATCCCAAGGTAAATGGCATTGATCCTAATTTCTATGGATATGATCAAATATGAGTACACGGATCCCAAGGTAGAATCATGGTTCCCAATGCAGTGTCACGATTCTTGAGGCAAGGTACATGGATCCCAATGTAAGGTACCCACTTGAAGTGATGGGCCTAGCTTCTTGCAACCCATCAGGTGATACACACATAGTGATCTTTCTTAGCACAACATAACAAATAAGGGTTAGTTTTAATATTTGTCAAAATTTTACCAAAGGGGAACAACATTTGTTGTTTTTTTGTTAACTGCATTAACATTAGATTTATCATATAAATTTGAACTTCTTTTGTATTCTCATTTCTCCATAGACAATGTTTCACCATCGCCACCCAACCATGGGCACCTACTCGTGCCACCCCCGAGCATAACATATACATCCTAGGAAACCCTTCTACACAAGGGGAGAAAACCCAGCAAACCTTCTTATAGAGCATATCCTTGCCAATATAAAATAACCAAGAACTATCTCTATACACTAGAGCAAACCATAAGAAAGAATCCCAGCAACATAGATGCAGCACACCCTAGCCAGAGCACTAGGGTGTCTAGCCTCCACTAGCACACCACCAAGAGATAACCAACTATGTAGTTGCATATCACTCTAGACAAAGTGATTGAGTGGCTCTACCAATACATCACCAAGACAAACCAACAACACAGCTGCATCTCACTCTATCCAGAGCGCTAGAGTGGTTGACCTCCACCAACACATCACCAAGACCAAAAGAGATAGACCCTCCATATGTGCCTTTCTTCCTTCTGCAGTTGCAGCTACAACTCTCTCCACCAATCTTGCGCTATAGATCAATGAGTGAGTGTGTCAAATGAGGAAGGATTCATCCTTATTTATACTAATATGTTCAGTGACTTTTCTAGCAGGTCCGACCTGACTTTCTAGAAATTATATTTTCTGTTTAATTTTTCTGGCAGGGCTGACTTGACTTCTGGAGCAATATAATTCTTCTTTATTATTTTCTGTGAGGCTGACTAGGATCTTCTTGAGTTCTTGACATATTCATCTATAAGAAAGGTTATCCCGGAGGTGAATACCTCCCACAACTACCATAAACATCAACACTCCCTCTTATCCAGGGAGGTATTCTCCGTGATGTTTTTCCTCTAGTCCTCATAGCCTCACAGGCTATGCCATGGTCACATATACCATATTATTGGTAGAATCATCACGTCACACATGGCTACACCCAATGTGGACCTTTTCTAGGGCCTCATCACCACTAGAATATACTAGGACCTACATGCCCATAGCACATTCTTTTTCTAGTACATTAGGAAGACTGACCATAGTTACAATTTCAACACTCCCTCTCAACAAGGAAAGCATTCTCCAAGAATATATGGTATTGTTCTTCGTATTCTTTTATGATAGAAAATTTTCTCAATGAGTCGCATTAGCTATGTTGATGATCCATCTCCACAACCTTGTGTCTAGCATCTTCGGTCATTCTTGTCCCATGACAAGAATCAAGACCACATCGGAGCCACATTCACCTCATGATCAAATGATCATGATTGATCCTGGAATGTACACATTCCCACATGATCATGAGCATTATTGGAAAGATCAAGATCATTCTTGGAATGTACATATTCCCATAGCATCAGTCTGTGAATGTATTTAACTCGATCTTATCAGACACATGAAATTTCACCTCAAGAACCTTGAGTCTTCAGTCTATCGAAGACTACGTCGGGGCACATCTACTCCAGATGTATATGTTCCCTATCTCCCCTCGTCTGTATCCCAATACTGGGAGAAGGGTCGACCTGATGCTTATCAGGACCACTCACCTCTACAAGTATACACTTGTAAGTGAGTTTTCCCTAAGAGAATGATGTATGATGCAAGTCACACACACTGGAGGAGTCCTTAGTCCATCGAGAACTACATAGATTCAGTTTATCAAATACTATGTCAGGCCTTGAGTCTTCATTCCATCGAAGACTATACCACGGTCCCAAGCATTTAGTCCATCAAAGACTACCCTGGGATCATTCCCACATGGTCAAGTCTGTCTAACCAATCTTGGAATGTCTGCCTGATAATTTCCTCCTGGAGATATAGTAGCAAATCGAATATTCAGTCCATCGAAGATTATATCGAGGCCATTCCCACGTGATTAAGTCCGTCTGATCAATATTGGAATGTTTTCCCAATGTTGCAATCATCAAAACTCCCCAAGGGAAAAATTTGCATTCCTTCCAAGCTTGTCCCTGACAGAGGCTTGGTGAAAATGTCATTTGTCTACTCATCTGTGGATATGTTTTGGACCCTCATTGTTCCCTCTTACACCAAGTCTCTGATGAATTCCTACAAGATCCTTTGAAATCCGCCTTGCTTCATGATGTGTGTCATTGGCTGCGATATATGAGTGCTACAGATATATGCTTCATGTCTCAAACTAGAGACTATTTAATATGTTTCCTTATGAAACCATCACTATAGCTCCCTCTTAGAGTTATCTCTAGTGTCTTGCCTCTTGCTCAGAACAAGAAACAAAGACAACAACATTTCCATGGAAACCTCCATGGAATTTAACAAACATGCCCAGAACAGACAACAAAACAAAAATATCTCCTCAAGGGGAGATCAACAAGTGCATCTCTAGTATTTAAGTGGTTAGTATAATGATCATAACTTCAATAGATCAAGATGAAACATATGATCACAATAATGCCATAACATCTAGAGACATATCAAAACAATCAAACATGAAGGGTGTGTTGTTCCTGTGGATGCCCTGGATCTGAGATCCCTCTGGATCTATGATTTATGTTTGGAAAAAAAGATCCCTTCTCCTGCAAACACCCTCAAGATATTGATACAGTTTAAACATATATAAGTACATACCTCCGGCAGTAGCGGAAAGTGGTGGTAAGCAGTGGCACCATCGATAGCGGAAAACCCTAAAACTTCAAAGTGCTCCAACTTGCATTTTGAAGGTATCTGATGATGTGCTAGGGTAGGGTGCACCTGTTGGTGAAGGAATTAGGCCAAACGACCTAGGTAAAGGTGCTCAATGAACTTGAAAAAATAAAATTGTGGAGCGGCAAGGTATTGTGGCAAGGTACAGCAGCAAACTGCAGCGGCAAGGTAAATTTCACGATATTCCTTCTAGTGATTAGATTGTTTTTAAGGAAACCAAGCTCTAAATCCATGTTGTTTTTTTGTTAATTATGTTAACATTAGATTTACCATATCAATTTGAACTTCTTTTGTATGCTCGTTTCTCCATAGGCGATGTTGCACCATCTCCACCCAACCATAGTCACCTACTCGTGCCACCCATGAGCATAACATATACATCCTGGGAAACCCTTCTACACAAGGGGAGAAAAACCATCAAACCTTCTTATAGAGCATATCCTTGCCAATATAAAATAACCAAGAACTAGCTCTATCCACTAGAGTAAACCACAAGAAAGAATCCCAGCAACATAGATGCAACACACCCTATCCAGAGCGCTAGGGTGTCTAGCCTCCACTAGCACACCACCAAGAGATAACCAACTATGCAGCTGCAGCTCATTCTAGCTAGAGCGCTAGGGTGGCTCTACTAATACATCATCAAGACAAACCAACAATGCAGTTGTGCCTCACTCTAGCCAAAGTGCTAGAGTGGCTGGCCTCCACCAACACACCACCAATACCAAAAGAGATAGACCCTCCATATGCACCCTTCTTCCTTATGTGGCTGTAAATGCAGTTGCATCTCTCTCCACCAAACTTGCACTATAGATCAATGAGTGAGTGTGTCAAATGAGGAAGGCGTCACCCTTATTTATACTAATTTTTCCAGTGACTTTTCTGGCAGGGCTGACCTGACTTTCTAGAAATTATATTTTTTGTTTATCTTTTCTGGTAGGGCCAACTTGACTTCTGGAGAAATATAATTCTTATTTATTATTTTTTGTGAGGCCGACTGGGAACTTCTTGAGTTCTTTACATATTCATCTATAAGAAAGGTAATCCTGGAGGTGAATACCTCTCGCATGTACCAAAAACATCAACAACATTAACCCTTATACATGTGACAAGTCCTGGGACAAGAAGTATTTCCCAAGTACCTAAGTGAAAAATAGGTAATGTGATGAATAAAGCTAGAAATGGGAAATACTTCATGTGATGACCCTCAAAGTAATTTGTATGCATAGGTATTTTTATTTTATTCATCTAGCTTTCATGAGATAGGGTTTTTTATATAATAGCCTGCAAGAGGGATATTTTATCATTAAGTTACCTATCCTCATCACTATTTCTTGCTGCCCCATTTATGTTTTTTTCTTTATGTGTTTAGTTTATCAAACAAGTCCATTTTTATGTAGATATTCATAGACAAGCTAGGGACTAGGGGCATTGGCCTGTAGCGAGGTGGAATTGCTCAAGCTTTACATTTTTTTTATTTTGACTTTATTGTTCTTCACCTCTAGCCCTTTTTTGGCTTTATTACTTCAAGATTTCTTCAATAGACCTTTATTTTAACATTTAATAACTCATACATGATCAAGATAGCTTTTTATAGATTAAATGAATTGAAACAAGGAAATTGGAAAGTGCTTAGCATGGTTAGGATGTGGAAAACACTATATTGGCTAGTTACCCAATAGTACAAACCGACTCGAGAAATGACAACACTTCTAAAGGGAAAATAAGGTCCCCCAAGGTACAACAAGGAAAATAATAAAACTGTGTGTTATGAAGTTTTATCATATTTCATTCAAATTTTACCAGTTTCATGACTAACCAGGAAGTTATAGCATCACATCCAAATGAACCACCAATACATGGAATATCAAGATAAATCAAGTGAAACCAAAATATACCATCCAAAATGCATCTATCATATAAGGAGAGAGGGAGGAAAATGAGATATACCACAATTGAGCTAGCACAATCATACATATGATGGATATAATGAAAAGAATTGTTAGAGTCTAGAGAAGATGAGCTAGATAGTTCATGCAAAACAACAACTTGACACCCATGTGATGGTACCTCTAAAGTTGTCACCCCTTGGGGGTAACATATAGATCCTACTCGAGAACATGCACCCTAATGATAGAGTGTATGATAAATCCAAAATATCTCGTAGATCTGTGATCTACACACTATCTAACTTGACAAAGTCATAAGTAGGGGCGACTCTACCACCTCGGTGAGAAAAATACTACTTTGCATAAATAAATAAAAATAACTAATTCTAGGCATGGAAATAAAATATGAGATCATATGCAAGAAACTATTCTAAGGAAAATCAAATGCATCAAGCAAACAATCAATCAATCCATGGAAATAAACACACAAATGAGGACAAGCAAATGCATGAAAAAAAAACACACATCCTACACCACTGCTCAAAAGGATCTTATTCTTTCCTACCCTACTAGTTAACTAAGAGATGTGGCTACTAGGTGAAATCAAAGATCCAATGAAACCACTTGAAGAGCTCATCAACAGCTTGAATATTCCCCTTGTGTTTGGTTTTTTATCCAAAACATGGATATGTTAAGCACCATGTGGGTATTAGGCAAAATTTTGGTCACTCCTAAGTCTGGAACTAAGGTAAGGTCATATCGATGAAGTGAAAGACCCAAACTACACCAAGATTGGTTCATATCTCCACAAACCTCCTTCATCCAAAGATTAATAGGGATGACGTAATCATTTATTTCATCACAATATTTGTTCAACCCATTGACTTTACTAGTAAACTCATTGAGGAAAAAGTGTTGTGAAGGAGGCTCCAGTTGGAATCTACAAGGAAATGGTTGACTTCCCATGCTTTTATCGATCAAGGGTAAGGGAGGAGAATAATCATGAGTCAAAGGAAGACAAGGAGGATGAGGATACTCATAGGTCAAGGGTAGGATTCCAAGTACACAAGGCAAGGGACACTTAACATCTATAGCAACCCTTTCACACTTAACCTTATCATGAAAATGAGACCAATTCTCAAGAAACATCTTGAAGAAATTCAAAAGTGGTCAAATATTTCCTTCACTGATTTTTCCATACCATTCCATGGTCTCATCCTCAAAAAAATCCACGGACAATAAAACATTTCTATCTTAGCATCTTCATGATTAATTTTGAGTTTAGAAATAATATCAATGAAAGATGAAACGTGTAGAGTAGGTGAATCACTAGGTCCATGGAATCTTGGTTGTTTATCTCTCCAATACTGATAAGTGTTTGGATATCCTTGGATTCCTCAAAAATAAAAAGGACCAAGTAAATCATCCAAAAAATATTCCACTTCATTCTCTTCAAGATTCGAATCACCAGATTCTTCAGCAACATCTTCTAAGTTAGGTTTCTCATAAGGTCTGAGTTCAGCCATGCCAATTTCACTCTCACAATCAGTATCATAAATGGGATCCCCTTCAAAATAAAAACATCATATATCCCATTCATGTCTTCCTATGTGTACAAGGTCATCAAGGACATTGTATGCTTCATGGCATGAAGGAAATTATGTGGGTTCTTCTTCAAAGTCCAACTTTTCAAAATTATCCAAGGATGAATCATAAAACTTAAAATTTTGAAAAGGGAAAAAATTCATCACTTCTAGGCTTTTATCAAGGTAATCTCCATTAGTGGACCCACCAATTCATTCTTCATAAAATAAGGGGTCAACTAACTTCCCCATTTCCAAGTTGTCAAAAGTTTGGGAAAGGGTGCAATTTTCTATGTTATCTTCTTCACAAGGAGAAAAAAATTGGTTGTTATCATCGTCAAAACATGTCTCCTTAACTTCATCTTTAATTTCCTTCAAATCATCTTCCTGGATGGGTTGATTTTCCTCTTGATCCATGTGGTTTTCAATAAGGTCATGTTCTTTATGAAGTGATTCTTTCTCAACATGTTCACTACAAGTACTTAATCATCCATGGTAAGTGAAACAGATACCTCTTATTCCTTTGGGAGGGATTCTATGGTACAACTTATGAACATCTCCATTTCCTCTATTTCAAGTCTAGGTTCCCAATATTTGAGGAATGACCTTAAAAAATATGCCAATTATGTGATTGGTCCTACAACATCATCATTAAACCAATCATATGCCTTATCTTCCAAATTTCACATAAAGGCATGCAGCCAAACATCCTCATGGATAATATGACATTCATTCATAACCTTGATGAAAGAGGCAATGTGTGATAAGGTTGACTTATGATTTCCATGAAACGACCCAACTAAAATAAAACAATTTGAAATCATAACCTTTATTTGGAGCTCCTGGGATGTTTGAGAAATTAAGTTGAGTGCACGTATAATTTAATATTTTCCAAATCTTCAAAACTCATATCAAATTTTAGTGGAGTCCCTAAGGTGAATTCTTCAAAGAGAAGACTATGCTACTTGATTCACCCTACAAGCAGCAAATTGTTTGAAACATCTAAGGGAATTGGGCTTCTTCCATTCAATGGAGTCACTGGATGAGTAAACTTAATAAAAACCTTTGAATCCCACTCATCATAATTTATGATGAAGCCAAACTTCAAATACCTAAGGAATAGACTTTATCCCCGGTAACGACGCCAAAATGTTACCGCTCAAACTCTTTCTCAGGGAAATTACTACCTTGTGAAGGATATCTTGGGGAAATTTATAGGAAAGCCACCCATTTTCACCTCAATGGCATTGCCTCTTCACTTTAAGGCTAGGGTTCCTAACATAAGGAGGGTATTCCTAGGGGTGAAAATTAAGTCTAATTTTTGTATCTGAAAGGGGGAGGTTCAAGACTTGGTTTGACTCAGCACGATCAACATTATCATGTCTTAAGGGTGAGACATATCAAATATAGGTGAAGAATATGCCAATGTATCAATTGAGAATGAGCTTATGGAATATGTAACTCAGACAACAATTTCCCATTAAAAAATGCTTGGAACATGGAGTGTGTGTATTGCTTCAAATTAAAATAAGATGAATTCCAAAGAAATGTATCATTCACCACAAATCATTCATCATCATTTAGAACCATCATTATCATTTCATCCCAAGATCATATGCCAAAATTGACCAATTAAAGTGCAACAAGGTAATATTATAGTGCTCTTATTAAACTACAAGTTATCAACATTCCAACATTATATCCCAATGACCTTGCAAGCAAAGAAAGTATACATTGTTGTACTTAAAATCACAAGGAAATCAAAATTTAACCAATGAAATATAGAAATCTTTCTTATGCATGTGATACATTTATGCGTTGAAGGTAAGCATGTGCCATAGACCATTCACATTTGCCAATATTCAAAAATTATAATCAAATGTCAAATTCTATAAACAATATCTCAATACTGTGCAATGAGACAAGAAGTAAAAAGGTGTATTAATAGTGATATATTAATGTTCAGATTGCAAAGTCATGTCATTCAAATAGTGAGTATTATTCCAAGTATCACAGGGATAGCAATGTTGTAATAGGGGCAGTAATTAGGTGAATATACTAGTGACCAAAAGCTTCATCAAGTTCAACAAGTTCTACATGTTTGTCATTCATATTGTATGTCCAAAACCATGTGTGTTGAGAAAATGTTGTCATTGATGTCAAAGCGACAATGATGATGATGATGTGGAAGTAATGATAAGGATGCAATAGTGATGATGATGATGTGGCAGTGAAAAGGGATATTGTTTGAGTATTGAATCCATGAATCCAATTGAAGAATCCATGAAGCCAAGTAAACAATCCTTGAATTCATGAATCCAAGTAAAGAAGCCTTGAAGCCATGAAGCCAAGAGACGAAGACATGAAGCCAAGAGACTAAGCCTTGAAGACATGTTGATGAATCCTTGAGAAGGCAACATGTAGTGGTCAATCCATGAGGACAAGTCAATGTCAAAGAAAATTTAAGAAGCCTCTGTAGCAATAATGATGTGTCCACTTGAAGAAGCCTTTGAAGTGCCTTGAAGGAGCCTTGACATAAGTGTATATAACTTCAAAGTGGTCCCCTTATGACATAGCTTTTAAGCATGGTCCTCATGGGATGAGATAATTTATGGTTGTTTCCACATGCCCACTTTGAGTTTTACAAAAATGGAGCCCACAATATTTCCAATATAAATATTAAAAGCGTACAGATGTCAAAGATAAATATTGCAAGATGGAGGTTGTTGAAAGTATTAATTTTTGGTCAATTTGGATACCCTATATTTGAGGGAATTTTTACCCTACATAACTAACTCAAATGGAATCACAAGTTACTTGGTTGGAAATCTTATTCTCAGACCTTTCCAATGGTATATGGAAGTCCCTCTAACTCCCTGGGAATGAGGAGATATGAGTTTTTCTGTCTGATAACCCAGCCAGAAAATTGAGGTCGACTCAGCTAATTTTGGGGGACAGAATTACAATAAATACAGGATAGAATTTTGCATTTTTAGTGCAACCAACAAAGAGGTCAAGTCTAAGGTGTGCTCAAGGTGTTGGGGTGTATTTTTGGTGTGCAAGATAAGTCTAATGGATTCTCTGAAGGTCTTTCTTGTTCTCAAGGTATGTTATAAGGTTGTGATGTTGTTGTAAGGTTGTGAGGTTTCCCTATGAGTTTTTGTGAGGTTGTGATATTGTCGTATCCTCTGCTATGAAGTTGTGATGTTGTTGTGATGTTTTCATGAGGTTGTGATGTTTTTGTATTCTCTACTATGAATTTGTAATGTTTTCGTGAGGTTGTGATGTTGCCATATGTTATGCTATGAAGTTGTGATGTTGTTGTGATGTTTCTGTGAGGTTGTGATGTTGTTGTATGATCTGTTATGAAGTTATGATGTTTTCGTGATGTTTTCATGAGGTTGTGATGGTTCCATATGCTCTGTTATGAATTTTCGATGTTGTTATGATGTTTTCATGAGTAGATGTTTTTGTTAGTGGACATTTCTGTGAATGGATGTTGTCGTTAGTGATTACATTCTGGGAATGGTGTTATGAGGCTTTCTAGGGTTTGAAGGATTTTTTATGGAATGAAGCATGCAAGTGAAGTTAGAAGTACTATATGTATGAATATATTGGATTAGTGATATATTATTGAGTTGGTTCTCATTTGAGAAGATTGATGTCTTCATTTAGCAGTTTGGTGCATGTGCTTTAGGGAGTGGGTGCTTCCTTCCAATTGGAGCTGGTAAAGCCAGGGGGTTGGTGCCTCCTTCTAGTCAGTGTTGGTAAATCAGGGAGTTGGAGCTTCCTTCAGGTTGGTGCCTATAAATCAGGGGGTTGGTGCCTCCTTCCAATTGGTGTTGTAGAATCCTGGAAGTTGGTGCTTCCTATGAAAGCAATCTTAACATGATATAAGAAAAACATTATGTGTATGGTTTTTTGTGATGGTGGTTTTTTGTGATGATGAATGGAATTGTTAATGTTTAATGTTTACATGATGTGATTAGGGTTAAAAATGGTCAAAGGTTCTCAATATTGATTCATCCCCCCCTCTCAGTATTGGTGAATATTCCAACATAGAGATCATTGGTTATTAACCCACATTTAATGATAGCCTTTATTTTTCTTTAAACTAAGGATATAGGATAGTATCCAATGATCACATGCACTAGATTTAAACCATAAAGTATATTAATACCTTATGTTCCCCTCCAAGTGGATAACGATTCACTTATTTGGCCTTGTAGTAGTTTTATCCTTCAGCAAACCTGAAAAAATTCTATAAAACCCTTGAACAATAGCCTAAAAAATCATATAAAATATATAGATACTCAAGAACTTATTTAGGCAAGTTTTCACATTAATCTCCAACAATGAAACTGAGAGAGGAATCCTCCTTTTATAGATAAGGAGCCTCCTCAATACAATGAAGAATACAATGTGCTAGCCCAAAATCATGAGCCCAAAACCATTGGCCCAGTCAAAACCATGGGAAAAATACAATAAATAAGATAGAATATCCCTCAAAGCCTCCAATTTATTAGCACCCCTCTCAAATGGTCCAAAATGCATAATGAATTACCACATGTGTGGACTAGAGAGGTCTAGAAGAGATGTGCTCCCTCAAAAAGTGTGCCAACGTCCCAATCATGAGTGAAGAATAATTCAAATGGTCCATTGGACTCAAACATCCCTCTAACCAAGTCCCAAGAGCTAGGAAATGGACTAAAAAAGAAATAACCACCTCAAAATGTGTGACATCACTCCCACAGGTGTGGGACATCCAAGGAAAGGATTCAATACAAGTGGCATGTATGACCTCCTCAAGGTGGGTGCTCCTCAAACAAATCATTGTGGTCAATCCCACATCACCTAGTGGTCAATATAACCACCTGTAACCATTTATTTGAATGCATCAAAGGCTCCTGCGTGTGGTCCAAGGAGAGAAGAATAATGCATGTGTGTGAATACAATGTTTAACTAAGAAAGGACAGAAAATATAAGTGTTCCATGTGGAAAGTGTGATGACATGGCATCCTTGTCATGGACTAATTATTTGTCATGAATCCCAAAGCAATGGAACATATCCTAATGCGATACATGGATCCCAAGGAAGATGGCATGGATCCCTATGTCTATGGATATGATCAAATATGAGTACATAGATCCCAAGGTAGCATCATGGATCCCAATGCAAGGTACCCATTTGAAGTGATGGGCATAGCTCCTTGGCAAGTCATTAGGTGATACACATGTAGTGATCTCTTTTAGTCCAACATAACAAATAAGGGTTAGTTTTTATATTTTTCGAAGTTTTACCAAGGGGGAACAACATTAACCCTTATACATGTGACAATTCCCAGGACAACAAGTATTTCCCAAGTACCTGGGTGAAAGATCGGTAATATGATGAATAATGATGGAAAATGGAAGCGAAAGACTTCATGTGATGACCCTCAAAGTCATTTAATGCATAGATATTTTTATTTTATTCATGTAGCTTTCATGAGATAGGATTTTTCATCCAATAGCCTTCAATAGGGATCTCTTAGTATTGAGTTACATATTCTCAACACTATTTCTTACTACCCCTTTGTGCCTTTTTATTTATGTGTTTATTTTATTGAACAAGTCCATTTTTCTTTAGATATTCATAAACAAGCTAGGGACCAGGGGCATTGGCCTCGTATCAAGGTGGCATTGCTCAAGCTTTACATTTTTGGCTAGGGGAATACTTCATGTGATTACCCTCAAAGTCATTTATATGCATAGGTATTTTTATTTTATTCATCTAGCTTTCATGAGCTAGGATTTTTTATTCAATATCCTTCAATAGGGAGCTTTTAGCATTGCGTTACCTATTCTTAACACTATTTCTTACTACCCCTTTGTGCCTTTTCATTTATGTGTTCAGTTTATTGAACAAGTTCCTTTTTCTTTATATATTCATAAACAAGCTAGGGACTAGGGGTATTGGCCTCATAGCAAGGTGGCATTTCTCAAGATTTACATTTTTGTCTTTTGAATTTATTGCTCTTCGCCTCTAGACCTTTTTTGGCTTTATTAGTTTAGGATTTCTTTATTAGACATTTAGTTTAACATTTGATAAGTCATACATGATCAATATGGATTTTTATATACAGAATGAAGTTGTCACATACCCACTACCTAAATAATAAAAAATTTCGTTCTTCCTCAAGGAACAGAATCCCCGAAGTCCTACGGGGGTCTAGTGCGGGCTAGTTCTTCCCTGTTCACCTCCCTGTGATCGTGGGTTAGGACCATAGGCCAAACAAACAAGGCGCCTTTCACAACTCACGACCTCGTGAGTCGTGAATCAAAGGCCCTCCAATCTTCTTCACAAATCGTCGATTCCCGAGATCACGAAATGGGTATAGCTTCCTTCTGTCAGCGTCCTCTACGCATGACCGCCAGCTAGGATAAACTCTAGCTCCTCTCGCTATTCGCCACTTACTGAGGTCAATGGTTGAAATCTCGCGTTCTCGCTACTCGTGACTTCGTAAGTCCAAGTGTTGAGCTTTCATGCCCTTCTCCCGTGAATCCTCGAGACACGAGGAGTCAACGGAGCATTGACTCCCTTCTCTAGGCAATGCGGGTCCACCCGTCAATCACGCAGGCCCCACCTTGAAGTGTTGCCATGTGTTCTCTCGTGCTTGGCTCTCGGCACTTCGCTACTCGCGACTTGGAGCACCCAACCTTTGGGCTCTTACCTCGCGAACCTCCGAGGTAGCAAGATCCCTGGATCTCTGCCACCTGTCCTCCTCGGATGGACGGCTTGGATCTTCTCATGGCTTCGCCACTCACGACTTGGAGCATCCAAACTTTGGGTTCTTACCTCGCGAACCTCCGAGGTAGCGAGATCCCTGGATCTCTACCACCTGTCCTCCTCGGATGGACGGCTCGGATCTTCTCGTGGCTTCGCCACTCGCGACTTGGAGCATCCAAAT
This sequence comes from Picea mariana, assembly GCA_032191745.1. Taxonomy (NCBI): domain Eukaryota; kingdom Viridiplantae; phylum Streptophyta; class Pinopsida; order Pinales; family Pinaceae; genus Picea; species Picea mariana. The sequence continues at coordinate 20,923 of JASDQU011405000.1, read as the reverse complement.
TTTGGGCTCTTACCTCGCGAACCTTCGAGGTAGCGAGATCCCTGGATCTCTACCACCTTTCCTCCTCGGATGGATGGATCAAATCTTCTCGTGGCTTCGCCACTCGCGACTTGGAGCATCTAAACTTTGGGCTCTTACCTCGTGAACCTCTGAGGTAGTGAGATCCCTAGATCTCTACCACCTGTCCTCCTCGGATGGACGACTCGGATCTTCTCATGGCTTCGCCACTCGCGACTTGGAGCATCCAAACTTTGGGCTCTTACCTTGCAAACCTCTGAGGTAGCGAAATCCCTGGATCTCTGCCACCTGTCCTCCTCGGATGGACGGCTCGAATCTCCTCATTCCTATTCACGAAGATAGAGGAAAAAGGGGTTAAGGAAAATTATGCCCTCATTCATTCCTTTGATTTAACAGTCGTGAATGACCATAGAATTCCCGACAGGATCTCATCCATTGATCAATACTTATCCTTACGCTGCTACTTCAGGATTTCAAGGGGGTCATTCCTCTTCGCACAGGGTGGTTAATACTTGCACATTCACGCCCTTTCTCCAGGTTCTTGGTAAACCTCTCTAAGGAGGGAGTCTCCGTGAAGAGGTCTATTCCGGGGCATTCATGGATACAGATAAGGGAAGACAAATTCCCGAGAACGGGCTGGAGATCTGGCTGGGTTCAACTTATGCATAACCAGATTTATTTATCAATCATAAGCCATGCGTGATTTTTCTGTTATAAGCATATACAGCTACTAGTTTTGATTAAAATACCACACAGACCTTCTTATAATGAAAACATTCACAGTTTCACAGCCTATGAGCATAATTATCAGAGTACATATATTTCCAGATGCCAGAGGCAAAACACTTATCCGAAATAACTTCAGAAGTGGGTGCAACTACTGAGAGGGGTGCTCGTCTCCACCCAACCGTAGGCGTAGCAACTCCCAGTGGATTTACCACTAGCCACCCCCGAGCTGAGACCACAATGCTCTGAGACTGCGTCTCTCCGTCTACCAGTGACCAGGAGCGAAGGTTGCAATCATTCCTCTCTGCTATCACTCACTCTGCGTAATGCCATAGTTCCCCTCGCGTCTGCCCTCTCAATCGCTTCTGCTATACGCCTTATCCTCTCACGAGGTTGCGTGTGGCACGATTACCCTCGCGCTGGTCAGTCATGATGGATCTACGGACAAGCGGTTCACCTCCCCATCCCTCATCAAGCCATCAACATACCAGCCTGCAAGGCATTTAATTTCAGGGTCAGCGAGCCGCTTTCGGTTCTCCGGGCCAGTGGAGTCCAAATACGGTATTTAATTCTCGATGGAAGTTAACGCCACCTTTTTAGGTGCCTTCCACCGCCATCATGGTCTCTTGTTCTGCACATCCCCTCTCAACAGTCCTGCAATAAATTCAAAATATTATTCACATTCATTGACCTCTTCCTGCAGGTCCATTTACATCACATATTCATACTTATGAGTTTGCCATAGTCCTTGGCCAATCCAATTATATTTACAATCTGGGGGAAACAGGGTGTTACAGAAGTGAAACAAGGAATGTGGAAAGTTCTTAGTATGGTTAGGATGTGGAAAATGATATCTTGGCTAGTTACTAAGTAGTACAAACTGACCCAAAAATGAAAACACTTCTAACAGAAAAATATGGTCCTCCAAGGTACAACAAGGAAAATAATAAAACTATGTATATTATGAAGTGTTATTGGATTTCATTTAATGTTTACCACTTTAATGACCAACCAGGAAGTTATAGCATTACATCCAAATGAACCACCAATACATGGAATATCAAGATAGATCAAGTGAAACCACAATATACCATCAAAAATGCATATGTCATCTAAGGAGCGAGGGAGGAAGATGAGATATACCACAACTGAGCTAGCACAATCATACATCGGATGGAGATAATGAGAAGAAATGTCTAAGTCTGGAGAAAATGATCAAGACATCTCATGCAAAACAACAGCATGACATCACTATGAGGATACCTATGAAGTTGTCACCCCTTGGTGGGTAACACCCATTATCCAATCATATTTCATAAACAACATTACCCCTACATCCCACATCATTGAAACCTTTTAGCATTCGTTAAAGAGATGCTTAGTTGTCTCTTCATCTTGTTTGCATAAGGAGAAGATTGAGGGTCTCACAAATCCTCTTTTCATAAGTCATTCCCAGGTCAGGGTATTTCTCCTAGAGAGAAGCCATAGGAATGTTAACACCTTAAGTCATAGCTCCAAGTTCCATTATGTTACTCCATATTTATGAAAGAAAAGGAGGAGAAGAACATTACCTACAGAATACATAGGGGAAGAACACCAGATCCCCCATGTGGGAAGAAGAAGAAGTGGTTAGAGAAGAAGAAACAGGAGAAGTAGCATCATCTATCATACTTAAGGGAAAATAAACTATGGGGGAAGAAGATGATGCCAAGATAAATAGTCTGTTTAATATTTTGAATGATTTGGCCAAGGGTCAAAAGGTCATGATGGACCTTATGGGGCAGCTAGCTAAGAATTCCTTGGAGGGCCCAATGAAGCAGAATCACAATGGTGATGGTGTTGGATATATTGGCATTGATGTCAACAGTCGATGTGATGATCTGTTGTTAATGATGAATTACCACATATGAGATTGTCATTGATGTCAACAGTATATTAGTTAGCATAAGATGTCAAACATTATGCAAAGATCGAAAGCACAAGCTCAGGAGGAGGAGAGAACAGTATGAAGATCAAAGATCAGAAGGAAGAGCACATTGCACAGTATATCAGTTAGCAGAAGAAGCGAACAGGCTGAAGCAATTCGTGATTATTGTTGCTCACAATAGGATCAACAATTATTCCTATGATAAAAGCTCGGGAGGGTTAGCGAATGAATATCAAATCTCAAAAAGAAGAATCACATTACAGAAGTATCATTGGGATCGATGGAAATATTGAGAAGTTGACCATTGCACAGGAAAAAGTGAGAAGTCTCAGCAGTCGTCCAATCAAGGAAATTCACAATGTTGATCGTCTCATATAACGAATGACGGTCATATGAGTGACTGTGGGCTTGAGTGGGAGGATAGGATATGCGAGGTAAAATGGCTAATAGTTTGACTATCCGAATTCTCGTTAGCCATCAGATCAAACCCGAGTTCTCGTCAAGCCGATGGATCACTTTTGAGTGGAAGGACAGGATAAGCGGGGCAAAACGAATGAGAATTTGATTACGCAAATTCTCGTCATCCGTCGGATCATTCTAAGTTGAAGGATAGGATAAGCCAGAAGAGTAGCACCATAGACAGATCAAGTTGTTGATCCAAGATCCTGATCGAATGAACATCATTCACTTCAGATCTAAAGTTGTGAGGAGGTTACGCTCCAGAAAGTCTGAGATTTGAAATTCCAGAAATGAGAACTTTCGTCAGCCGTCGGATAATTTCAAAGT
>JASDQU011405000.1:2481-15984 GCA_032191745.1 Picea mariana | reverse complement strand
CAAGTACACAAGGCAAGGGACACTTAACATCTATAGCAACCCTTTCACACTTAACCTTATCATGAAAATGAGACCAATTCTCAAGAAACATCTTGAAGAAATTCAAAAGTGGTCAAATATTTCCTTCACTGATTTTTCCATACCAATCCATGGTCTCATCCTCAAAAAATCCACGGACAATAAAACATTTCCATCTTAGCATCTTCGTGATTAATTTTGAGTTTAGAAATAATATCAATGAAAGATGAAACATGTAGAGTAGGTGAATCACTAGGTCCATGGAATCTTGGCAGTTTATCTCTCCAATACTGATAAGTGTTTGGATATCCTTGGATTCCTCAAAAATAAAAAGGGCCAAGTAAATCATCCAAAAAACATTCCACTTCATTCTCTTCAAGATTCAAATCACCAGATTCTTCAGCAACATCTTCTAAGTTAGGTTTCTCATAAGGTCTAAGTTCAGCCATGCCAATTTCACTCTCACAATCAGTATCATAAATGGGATCCCCTTCAAAATAAAAACATCATATATCCCATTCATGTCTTCCTATGTGTACAAGGTCATCAAGGACATTGTATGCTTCATGGCATGAAGGAAATTCTGTGGGTTCTTCTTCAGAGTCCAACTTTTCAAAATTATCCAAGGATGAATCATAAAACTTAAAATTTTGAAAAGGGAAAAAAATCACCACTTCTAGGCTTTTATCAAGGTAATCTCCATTAGTGGACCCACCAGGTCATTCTTCATAAAATAAGGGGTCAACTAACTTCCCCATTTCCAAGTTGTCAAAAGTTTGGGAAAGGGTGCAATTTTCTATGTTATCTTCTTCACAAGAAGAAAAAAATTGGTTGTTATCATCGTCAAAACATGTCTCCTTAACTTCATCTTTAATTTCCTTCAAATCATCTTCCTGGATGGGTTGATTTTCCTCTTGATCCATGTGGTTTTCAATAAGTTCATGTTCTTTATGAAGTGATTATTTCTCAACTTGTTCACTACAAGTACTTAATCATCCATGGTAAGTGAAACAGATACCTCTTATTCCTTTGGGAGGGATTCTATGGTACAACTGATGAACATCTCCATTTCCTCTATTTCAAGTCTAGGTTCCCAATATTTGAGGAATGACCTTAAAAAATATGCCAATTATGTGATTGGTCCTACAACATCATCATAAAACCAATCATATGCCTTATCTTCCAAATTTCACATAAAGGCATGCATCCAAACATCCTCATGGATAATATGGCATTCATTCATCACCTTGATGAAAGAGGCAATGTGTGATAAGGCTGACTTATGATTTCTATGAAACGACCCAACTAAAATAAAACAATTTGAAATCATAACCTTTATTTGGAGCTCCTGGGATGTTTGAGAAATTAAGTTGAGTGCATGTATAATTTAATCTTTCCAATTTTTCTATGTTTCAACTCTCCAAATCTTCAAAACTCATATAAAATTTTAGTGGAGTCCCTAAGGTGAATTCTTCAAAGACAAGACAATGCTACTTGATTCACCCTACAAGCAGCAAATTGTTTGAAACATCTAAGGGAATTGGGCTTCTTCTGTTCAATGGAGTCACTGGATGAGTAAACTTAATAAAAACCTTTGAATCCTACTCATCATAATTTATGATGAAGCCAAACTTCAAATACCTAAGGAATAGGCTTTATCCCCTATAACGACGCCAAAATGTTACCGCTCAAACTCTCGCTCAGGGAAATTACTACCTTGTTAAGGATATCTTGGGGAAATTTATAGGAAAGCCACCCATTGTCGCCTCAATGGCATTGCCTCTTCACTTTAAGACTAGGGTTCCTAACATAAAGAGGGTATTCCTAGGGGTGAAAATTAAGTCTGATTTTTTTATCTGAAAGGGGGAGGTTCAAGACTTGGTTTGACTTAGAGTTCAGCATGATCATCATTATCCTCTCTTAAGGGTGAGACATATCAAATATAGGTGAAGAAAATGCCAATGTATCAATTGAGAATGAGCTTACGAAATATGTAACTTAGACAACAATTTCCCATTAAAAAATGCTTGGAACATGGAGTGTGTGTATTGCTTCAAATTAAAATAAGATGAATTCCAAAGAAATGTATCATTCACCACAAATCATTCATCATCATTTAGAACCATCATTATCATTTCATCCCAAGATCATATGCCAAAATTGACCAATTAAAGTGCAACAAGGTAATATTATAGTGCTCTTATTAAACTACAAGTTATCAACATTCCAACATTATATCCCAATGACCTTGCAAGCAAAGAAATATACATTGTTGTACTTAAAATCACAAGGAAATCAAAAGTTAATCAATGAAAGATAGCAATCTTTCATATGCATGTGATACATTTATGCGATGAAGGTAAGCATGTGCCATAGACCATTCACATTTGCCAATATTCAAAAAGTATAATCAAATGTCAAATTCTATAAACAATATGTCCATACTGTGCAATGAGACAACAAGTAAAAAGGTGTATCAATAGTGATATATTAATGTTAAAATTGCAAAGTCATGCCATTCAAATAGTGAGTATTATTCCAAGTATCACAAGGATAGAAATGTTGTAATAGGGACAATAATTAGGTGAATATACTAGTGAACAAAAGCTTCATCAATTTCAACAAGTTCTACATGTTTGTCATTCATATTGTATGTCCAAAACCATGTAAGTGTTGAGAAAATGTTGTCATTGATGTCAAAGCGACAATGATGATGATGATGTGGCAGTAATGATAAGGATGCAACAGTGATGATGATGATGTGGCAGTGAAAAATGGATATTGTTTGAGTATTGAATATATGAATCCAATTGAAGAATCCATGAAGCCAAGTAAACAATCCTTGAAGCCATGAAGCCAAGTAAAGAAGCCTTGAAGCCATGAAGCCAAGAGACGAAGACATGAAGCCAAGAGACGAAGCCTTGAAGACATGTTGATGAATCCTTGAGAAGGCAACATGTAGTGGTCAATCCATGAGGACAAGTCAATGTCAAAGAAAATTTAAGAAGCCCATGTAGCAATAATGATGTGTCCACTTGAAGAAGTCTTTGAAGTGCCTTGAAGGAGCCTTGACATAAGTGTATATAACTCCAAAGTGGTCCCCTTATGGCGTAGCTTTTAAGCATGGTCCTCATGGGATGAGATAATTTATGGTTGTTTCCACATGCCCACTTTGAGTTTTACAAAAATGGAGTCCACAAGATTTCCAATATAAATATTACAAGCGTACAGATGTCAAAGATAAATATTGCAAGATGGAGGTTGTTGAAAGTATTATTTTTTGGTCAATTTGGATACCCTATATTTGAGGGAATTTTTACCCTACATAACTAACTCAAATGGAATCACAAGTTACTTGGTTGGAAATATTATTCTTAGACCTTTCCAATGGTATATGGAAGTCCCTCTAACTCCCTAGTAATGAGGAGATATGAGTTTTTCTATCTGATAACCCAGCCAGAAAATTGAGGTCGACTCAACTAATTTTTGGGGACAGAATTACAATAACTACAAGATAGAATTTTTCATTTTTAGTGCAACCAATGAAGAGATCAAGTCTAAGGTGTGCTCAAGGTTTTGGGGTGTATTTTTGGTGTGCAAGATAAGTCTAAGGGATTCTCTGAAGGTCTTTCTTGTTCTCAAGGTATGTTATAAGGTTGTGATGTTGTTGTAAGGTTGCGAGGCTTCCCTATGAGTTTTTGTGAGGTTGTGATGTTGTCATATCCTCTGCTATGAAGTTGGGATGTTGTTGTGATGTTTCCATGAGGTTGTGATGTTTTCGTATTATCTACTATGAAGTTGTAATGTTCTCGTGAGGTTGTGATGTTGCCATATGTTATGCTATGAAGTTGTGATGTTTTTGTGAGGTTGTGATGTTGTTGTAAGATCTGTTATGAAGTTATGATGTTGTCGTGATGTTTTCATGAGGTTGTGATGTTTCCATATGCTCTGTTATGAAGTTTCAATGTTGTTATGATGTTTTCGTGAGTAGATGTTTTCGTTAGTGGACATTTCTGTGAATGGATGTTGTCGCTAGTGATTACATTCTGGGAATGATGTTATGAGGCTTTCTAGGGATTGAAGGATTTTTTTATGGAATGAAGCATGCAAGTGAAGTCAGAAGTACTATATGTATGAATATATTGGATTAGAGATATATTATTGAGTTGGTTCTCATTTGAGAAGATTGGTGTCTTCATTCAGCAGTTTGGTGCATGTGCTTTAGGGAGTGGGTGCTTCCTTCCAATTGGAGCTGGTAAAGCCAGGGGGTTGGTGCCTCCTTCTAGTCGGTGTTGGTAAATCAGAGAGTTGGAGCTTCCTTTAGGTTGGTGCCTGTAAATCAGGGGGTTGGTGCCTCCTTCCAGTTGGTGTTGTAGAATCCTGGAAGTTGGTGCTTCCTATGAAAGCAATCTTAACATGATATAAGAAAAAAATTATCTAGTTTTCTCCCGTTTGGGTTTCCACGTAAAAATCATTATGTTTTGTGTGTGGTTTTTTGTGATGATGAATGGAATTGCTAATGTTTAATGTTTACATGATGTGCTTAGGGTTAAAAATGGTCAAAGTTTCTCAATATTGATTCATCCCCCCCTCTAAATATTGGTGAATATTCCAACATAAAGATCATTGGTTATTAACCCACATTTAATGATAGCCTTTATTTTTCTTTATACTAAGGATCTAGGATAGTATCCAATGATCGCATGCACTAGATTTAAACCATAAAGTATATTAATAACTTATGTTCCCCTCCAAGTGGATAAAGATGCACTTATTTGGCCTTGTAGTAGCTTTATCCTCCAGCAAACCTGAAAAAATTCTATAAAACCCTTGAACAATAGCCTAAAAAATCATATAAAATATATAGATACTCAAGAAGTTATTTAGGCAAGTTTTCACATTAATCTCCAACAATGAAACTAAGAGAGGAGTCCTCCTTTTATAGATAAGGAGCCTCCTCAATACAATGAAGAATACAATGTGCTAGCCCAAAATCATGAGCCCAAAACCATTGGCCCAATCAAAACCATGGGAAAAATACAATAAATAAGATAGAATATCCCTCAAGGCCTCCAATACATTAGCGCCCCTCTCAAATGGTTCAAAATGCATAATGAATTACCACATGTGTGGACTAGAGAGGTCTAGAAGAGATGTGCTCCCTCAAAAAGTGTGCCAACGTACCAATCATGAGTGAAGAATAAGTCAAATGGTCCATTGGACTCAAAGATCCCTCTAACCAAGTCCCAAGAGCTAGGAAATGGACTAAAAAAGAAATAACCACCTCAAAATGTGTGACATGACTCCCACAGGTGTGGGACATCCAAGGAAAGGATTCAATACAAGTGGCATGTATGACCTCCTCAAGGTGGGTGCTCCTCAAACAAATCATTGTGGTCAATCCCACATCACCTAGTGATCAATATAACCACATGTAACCATCTCTTTGAATGCATCAAAGGCTCCTACGTGTGGTCCAAGGAGAGAAGAATAATGCATGTGTGTGAATACAATGTTTAACTAAGAAAGGACAGAAAATATAAGTGGTCCATGTGGAAAGTGTGATGACATGGCATCCTTGTCATGGCCTAATTCTTTGTCATGAATCCCAAAGCAATGGAACATATCCTAATGCGATACATGGATCCCAAGGAAAATGGCATGGATCCCTATGTCTATGGATATGATCAAATATGAGTACATAGATCCCAAGGTAGCATCATGGATCCCAATGCAGTGTCACGGGTCTTGAGGCACGGTGCATGGATCCCAAAGCAAGGTACCCATTTGAAGTGATGGGCATAGCTTCTTGGCAAGTCATTAGGTGATACACATGTAGTGATCTCTTTTAGTCCAACATAACAAATAAGGGTTAGTTTTTATATTTTTCGAGTTTTACCAAGGGGGAACAACATTAACCCTTATACATGTGACAATTCCTAGGACAACAAGTATTTCCCAAGTACCTGGGTGAAAGATCGGTAATATGATGAATAATGATGGAAAATGGAAGCGAAAGACTTCATGTGATGACCCTCAAAGTCATTTATATGCATAGATATTTTTACTTTATTCATGTAGCTTTCATGAGATAGGATTTTTTATCCAATAGCCTTCAATAGGGAGCTCTTAGTATTGAGTTACATATTCTCAGCACTATTTCTTACTACCCCTTTCTGCCTTTTTATTTATGTGTTTATTTTATTGAACAGGTACATTTTTCTTTAGATATTCATAAACAAGCTAGGGACCAGGGGCATTGGCCTTGTATCAAGGTGGCATTGCTCAAGCTTTACATTTTTGGCTAGGGAAATACTTCATGTGATTACCCTCAAAGTCATTTATATGCATAGGTATTTTTATTTTATTCATCTAGATTTCATGAGCTAGGATTTTTTATTCAATATCCTTCAATAGGGAGCTTTTAGCATTGTGTTACCTATTCTTAACACTATTTCTTACTACCCCTTTGTGCCTTTTTATTTATGTGTTCAATTTATTGAACAAGTTCCTTTTTCTTTATATATTCATAAACAAGCTAGGGACTAGGGGTATTGGCCTCATAGCAAGGTAGCATTGCTCAAGATTTACATTTTTGACTTTTGACTTTATTGCTCTTCACCTCTAGACCTTTTTTGGCTTTATTAGTTTAGGATTTCTTCATTAGACATTTATTTTAACATTTGATAAGTCATACATGATCAATATAGATTTTTATATACAGAATGAAGTGAAACAAGGAAAGTGGAAAGTGCTTAGTATGGTTAGGATGTGGAAAATGATATCTTGGCTAGTTACTAAGTAGTACAAACTGACCCAAAAATGAAAACACTTCTAAAGGAAAAATATGGTCCTCCAAGGTACAACAAGGAAAATAATAAAACTATGTATATTATGAAGTGTTATTGGATTTAATTTAATGTTTACCACTTTAATGACTAACCAGGAAGTTATAGCATTACATCCAAATGAACCACCAATACATGGAATATCAAGATAGATCAAGTGAAACCACAATATACCATCCAAAGTGCATATGTCATCTAAGGAGCGAGGGAGGAAGATGAGATATACCACAACTGAGCTAGCACAATCATACATCGGATGGAGATAATGAGAAGAAATTTCTAAGTCTGGAGAAAATGAGCAAGACGTCTCATGCAAAACAACAGTATGACATCACTATGAGGATACCTTTGAAGTTGTCACCCCTTGGTGGGTAACACCCATTATCCAATCATATTTCATAAACAACATTACCCCTGCATCCCACATCATTGAAACCTTTTAGAATTCGTTAAAGAGATGCTTAGTTGTCTCTTCATCTTGTTTGCATAAGGAGAAGATTGAGGGTCTCACAAATCCTCTTTTAATAAGTCATTCCCAGGTCAGGGTATTTCTCCTAGAGAGAAGCCATAGGAAAGTTAACACCTTAAGTCATAGCTCCAAGTTCCATTATGTTACTCCATATTTATGAGAGCAAAGGAGGAGCAGAACATTACCTACAGAAGACATAGGGGAAGAACACCACATATCCCGTGTGGGAAGAAGAAGAAGTGGTTAGAGAAGAAGAAACATGAGAAGTAGCATCATCTATCATACTTAAGGGAAAATAAGCTATGGGGGAAGAAGATGATGCTGGGATCAATAGTTTGTTTAATATTTTGAATGATTTGTCCAAGGGTCAAAAGGTCATGATGGACCTTATGGGGCAGCTATCTAAGAATTCCTTGGAGGGCCCAACAAAGCAGAATCACAATGGTGATGGTGTTGGATATATTGTCATTGATGTCAACAGTCGATGTGATGATCTGTTGTTAATGATGAATTACCACAGATGAGATTGTCATTGATGTCAACAGTATATCAATTAGCAGAAGATGTCAAATAGTATGCAGAGATCGAAAGCACAAGCTCAGGAGGAGGAGAGAATAGTATGAAGATCAAAGATCAGAAGGAAGAGCACATTGCACAGTATATCAGTTAGCAGAAGAAGCGAACAGGCTGAAGCAATTCGTGATTATTGTTGATCACAATAGGATCAACAATTATTCCTATGATAAAAGCTCAGGAGGATTAGCAAATGAATATCAAAGCTCAGAAGGAAGAAGCACATTGTAGAAGTATCATCGGGTTCGATGGAAATATTGAGAAGTCGACCATTGCAAAGGAAAAAGTGAGAAGTCTCAGCAGTCGTCCAATCAAGGAAATTGACAGTGTTGATCGTCTCATATAATGAATGACGGTCATATGAGTGACCGTGGGCTTGAGTGGGAGGATAGGATAAGCGAGGTAAACTGGCTGATAGTTTGACTATCCGAATGCCCGTTAGTCTTCGGATCAAACCCGAGTTCTTGTCAAGCCGATGGATCACTTTTGAGTGGAAGGACAGGATAAGTGGGGCAAAACGATTGATAATTCGATTATGCAAACTATCGTCATCCGTCGAATCATTCTAAGTTGAAGGACAGAATAAGCCAAAAGAGCAACACCATAGACAAATCAAGTTGTTGATCCAAGATCCTGATTGAATGAACATCATTCACTTCGGATCTAAAGTCGTGAGAAGGTTACGCTCCAGAAAGTTTGAGATTTGAAATTCCCGAAATGAGAATTTTCGTCAGCCGTCAGATAATTTCAAAGTGGAAGGACAGGATAAGCTAGAAGAGTTGCATCACTGACAAATCGAGCCATCGATCTAATTTCATGATCGACTAACATAATTTAGTTTGGATCTAAAGATGCGAGGAAGATACGCTCCAGAAAGTTTGAGATGTGAAATACACGAAGCCCGGAAATCCGAAATGAATAAAGACCGTCGGATTTGGAAGACATATGAGGACCATTGGATCAGGGATGTTGGTCAGTAGACCACATCAGCAAGGACGTTTGACAAACCACATCATCAAGGACGTGTGGCAGACCACGTTAGCAAGGACACATGGCAGACCACGTCAGAATACCATGTCAACAAAAGGGCATATGGCAGACCACGTTAGCAAGGATACGTGGCAAACCACATCAATAGACCACGTCATCAAATACACATGGAATAATCAGATGATGACAAGCATCGAGAGGAAATTGGCTCATGCCATGTCAACAAGTGATGTAAGCAAGTTACGTCACTCTGGGAGATTTACTTCGGGAGTTTCAAATGTCAAAAGTCACGAAGTCCCGAAGGATGAAGTTTCGAAGTTACTCTCAGTCGTCGATCTGAGATACCCCTCGGATACTATCTTGACCGTTAGATCAAGGAGATGAAAATGTGTCACATCGGGAGATCTCGTCGACGTCAGCAATAAACTGTGACAGACCACGTCGGCAGTCTACGTCAACAAGAAACTGTGACAGACCACGTCGGCAGTCTACGTCAGCAAGGACACGTGGCATAGTCAGAAAATGACAAGTGTCAAGTTGATTCGGCATTTTAGGTACGTGCAAATCACAAATCTGAGTGACACGTGGCAGCTACTAGGCTCATGACACGTCATCAAGTGACATAAGTAAGTGACATCACTCCGGAGGAAAGAAGGGGGTTTGAGATTTGAAATCTCTGAAGTCCGGAGACCCGAAGGAGATCTCAACCGTTAATCCAAGAGGGACACGTGTCAGCAGTTTGTCAGCTCTGAAAGATTGACGTACGGAGGAAAGAAGGGGTTGAGACTCGAAATATCCAAAGTCCGGAGACCCGAAGGAGATATCGACCATCGATCTGATGTTCGGTTGCATTCTCAATCGTTGATCAAAATACAGTGGAAGGATAGTGTAAGCACAATAGATGAAGTCGTGGAGTAGAAGATGGTCATCCATCTCATTGCTTGATTAAGTCCTGACCGTTGGATTAAGCAATGAAGGATAGACGTGAGGATCGAATATAACCATTGATCTGGTTCCGAGATATAATGTGAACCGTCCGATCTGTTCGGCGATATCGTATTCGGGAGATTTGAAAGGTTTGAAGTCACGAAGTCCCGACAATCGTCCATCTCATCGGGAGAATGAATCGTGGTCGTTGAATTGATAAGCACTCATGCACTCGTCTCACCTCACGTGAGGTCACTGTCGTTGATCATATGGTAAAGAGATTTGAAAGGCAGAAATCAATGCGACGCTTAAATTTTTAAGCATGTGGTTCTACGCCATTGATCATATGAACATGGTTTGAAGGAAGCATCGATCTCTGTTATCATAGGGATGAAGGAAATTGATCCTGCCTGTGATCGATTTGTGAAAGAAAAGGGGATGCCACGTGTAACACTGAAGACCCGGATTGATGATCTCTGGTGGTCCCAAAAGTTATTGTAAATGAACAATTTAGTTATACTTGTTGCACAAGTTAGCTCAATAACTTAAACATGTTTTTATCATAAACAAGTATAAATACAACCATGATTGGTTCACTTGAAACGGTGCTTGTGTATGAAGCGTGGCTTGTGAAGTGAAGAGGCGGATCTGAACCTGAGGTATGTGCGAATATAAGAGAGATGTAGTGAAGAATGTCTGAAGATATCATAGGAAAGATAAAGCGAAGAATGCACAAATTTCAGAGAGAAGATGAAAAGCGGTGATGAGCATTTATGGTATACCTCTGATCATGAGATAGAGTCGATTCTATAATGGATCGTTGCTACTGGAGTTGAATGAACTCTATTTGGATAGACTGCGTTCTATCAGAAAGTTGGGTATTGCTTAAGAGTTGGTGCTCTTCGTGGAGTTGGTGCTCCTTACTTCAGTTAGTGATGAAACAAATTAGTTGGTGCAGGGAAAATTATTATTATTATATTCACATATATTCATATAAATCAATTATCCAAACATCTGGTATCTTCTGTGTCCACTGTGATTATGATTTGGTTATTCTTAATCTGTTCAAATATGTTTTAACTGCTAACTTGCAAGAAGAAGAAAAATTTAGAAAAGTCCACACACTAATTCACCCCCCCCCCTGCCCCTCTTAGTGTAGGCGATGTTTTCAACAGATGGGAGCTCAAACAATGGAGAGGGTATCCATTCATGCACTACCATGCAGAGCCACCCCCACATGTACATCAAATCGCCCAGACCCACTATGCCTCAATTTTTGGGGACTGATAACGCAGGTCCATTGATTCATGTTGATCAAGATGAGCCTATAGGGCATATTTAGAGGAGTATAGGAGGTTGGGAGATGATTTCCACCCAGCCATGTCTTTTGCAGATTTCTGCAACATGAAGAGCATAAACCGAACGAGAGGACCCATGAGGGCCATGACACAAAATTTTGAGTTGCAGTGTACCCTCAAGAAGGTCACCATTCCCAACTTTGATGGGAGCTCTAAATGTTCCACGATATCATGGATGCAGAAGCTAGACACTTACTTCCAGTTGCACCAGATGATAGAGACAGATACCATTAAGTTGGCCACCTTGAACTTGGATGGTGAGGCCCATGAGTGGTGGTACCATGGGTTAGTCACCTTGGGACATGTCGGGGTCACTTCCTACCTGGACTTCACACAGAGGCTCATAGAGAGATTTGACAGGAAGGATCTAGAGCTTCACTTTAGAGATTTGGCTCAGCTCAAGCAGACAGGTATCCCAGAGGCTTATATATTTAATTTTCAAAGGGTTGTTGTGATGGTGACAAACATTTGAGAGGCTCATTTGGTGATGTTTTTTGTTGAGGGGCTATCGGAGCCTCTACAAGGATGGGTCAAGGCTTACAAGCCTACCTATTTACAGGATGCAGTTAGTAGATCTCGTGACATGCAGGATGCAGTACCTAAAAGTCGATTTCCGCACAAACCTAATTTTACCCCGAAGACTACGGAGACCATACCACCTTAGATAGATTGGGTCGAAAAGCCCAAATTGGATGAAGAGACCAGTAGAGAATTGAGGAAAATTAAATTGTGTTTCAACTGTCAGGAACCATGGGCACCTGGACACAAATGCGTTAGGAAGGACAAAACAGGCAAGTCCCATTACATTGAGGTATACTCTGACAGTGATAGTGATGAGGATGAGGAGGTCAAGTAGGCACAGAACTAGGGACATCCAACATCAGGTGAGGAGTCTTCATAGGTTGGGGCTAAGGGCCCAGTCATGGCCTCGATGTCAGGATTTTCGAGGTATAATACCTTTACGGTCAGAGGTGTTTTATAGGGGCACAAGGTGACAGTCTTGATTGATGGGAGAACATCCCATAACTTCATTGACGCTAACATGGTCGAGAGGAGAGGAATTTCGACAGAGGAATTCAATGGGTTCACAATATTCATACCAGGGGGACACCAGATGAGTTGCACCAAGTGGATTCCCAAGCTCACAATCACCATGGGAAACTACTTAATGACAAATGATTTCTTCGTGGTGGATGTACCAGACACCAATGTAGTGTTGGGAATTCAATGGCTTTACTCTATTGGGAGATACACTACTAATCAAAGGACCATGGAGATGGAGTTCACAGGACCGGATGGCAAGAAGGTGGTCCTACGAGCCATGCACCAGTACCCGCCAAAGATTGTGTCATCGCACAGCATGGAGGCATTCATGAGGCATGGTGATATAGAGTGGGTTGTAGAGTGTTTCATTTCTGACAAAGAGCCACCCGACCGTCTACAACAACTTCCAAAGGACTTACAGGTATTACTCTGCAAACATCAAAAGGTATTTAGTGACATTCCTCCTGGAATTCCACCTGATAGAGGTTTTGAGCATATCATAGAGTTAGAAGAGGGGGTCTGAGAAGTTATCACAAACCCTTATCGACACCCTAATTTTTACAAGGACGATATTGAAAAAACCATCAAAGAATTGTTGAAAATGGGCCACATCCGCCCTAGTTCCATCTCGTTTTCCTCTTTCATTGTCTTAGTCAAGAAGAAGGATGGTACTCTATGGATGTGTATTGAATACAGGACTCTAACAAGAAAACAATCAAGAATCAGTACCCCATACCCACGATCGATGAATTAATGGATGAGCTTAGGGGAGCTAATTTTTTCTCAAAGATTGATCTTTGATCAAGGTACCATCAGATTACAGTACAAGAGCAGGACGTACCTAAGACAGCCTTTTGATGACACTATGGGCATTATGAGTTTCTGGTCATGCCATTCGAGCTAACTAATTCCCCTGCCACTTTCCAGTCATGCATGAATCGTGTGTTCAATAAGCAGTTGAAGAAGTTCTTATTGGTCTTCTTTGACAGCATCCTCATATACAGCAAAACATGGGAAGACCATCTGCGGCATCTTGATGAAGTACTTGGTATTATAGAGAGTCTGCAATTATACACAAAAGAATCCAAGTGCGATTTTGGTATGACAGAGATGCTCTACTTGGGGCACGTGATTGGGGCAAATGGGGTATAGGTGCACCAAGAAAAGATCAGGGCAATCATTGAGTGGCCAACTCCCAGGAATGTGACAGAACTAAAGAGTTTCCTTGGTCTCTGCACTTACTACAGGAAATTTGTTAAAGGATTCTCACAGTTAA